>ML777672.1:1320013-1330125 GCA_009831015.1 Picea engelmannii
ATTTTTCTCCCTCTTTCTTAACAACAACATTCTTTTTTCCATTGCCCTTGAACTTCCTCTTTCCTTTGTCTCCATGACTGAAAGGCTTCTTGTTACCCTCATGAGTTTCATTCCTTCCTCTTTCTTCCAAATGAGTTGCCTGAGCACAAACTTCATCTAGATTTGAAGGGTTAAACATGAGTATTGTATGTCTCAAGTAACTATGTAAAGCTCCAATGTATTTCAGTAAAGTTTCTGGAGAAGACAAATCTACTCCCAAAACCAAAGCTCTTCTCCTAAATTATTGAGTAAATCTTTGCACATTTTTCCCTTTAGCTTGTCTAAAATTTTTCCAATCCATAATAGCTTTCTGCATATATGCCAATGGATAAAATTGATTTTTAATTGCAACAATAAAATCATTCCAAGAGGTTAAAATTTTACCATGTTTCTTCATGTCCTCTTGAGTCTTGGCTTCCCACCAAATGAGTGTTGCACTATCCAATCTTAAAGAAGCAATTTGAATATTAGTTTCATCATCTTGAATTTTGTGTATCCTACAATACACCTCAATCTGACGAATCCAGTTATCTAATTTTTCAGCATTTACCTCTCCATTGTACATTGGCAATTTAAATTTAATATCAATCTTAAACAAAGGAATTTGTGGAGGAATTTTACCATGTTCCCTTGGAGAATTTGGAAGAGGTTGTGAACTGGTAGAAGAAGAGGAAGATGGAGGTGAGGGAGGTGGAGTATCACCATTCCCTCCATTTCCTTTTGGAGTTTTATCACCACTGTCTCCCTTGTTCTTTGAAGGGTTGGAGCCTTCACCTTGCAACCTTGCATTCCTTTCTTCCATCAAGACTTTCATCATTTATCTCATATCCATGAAAGCCTTTCTGAGATCTTCATCTTCTATAGGAATATTTTCATGACTCTCTTCATGATCCATTCTTGGTGAATGCCTCCTTGAAGCTTGAGGTGATGATATAATCTTTCTTCTTGAAGGATGAGAACTTGGCTCTACAAGTTGACCTTCTCCTCTTGTGAGTTTAAACCTTGTGAGCATCAGAAAACAAACACTTGCAAATAATCAAGCCTTCAAAAACCTAAGCTTTGATACCAACTTGATCTGAAAATGATAAAGGCTTGTATTCTTGAAATATTTGCAAAGTTTAATTTAAATGTGCTTATGCAAAAGGATCAATTTGCAAACACAATTTTTATAGAGAGAATTACACATTCAAGATGTAGATAATAAGCAGCAAATAACAGTGAACAGTAAACACATAACACAACAAATGATAAAGGAGTTCACCCCTCTCTTGGGCTACATCTCTTGGTCCAGCTTCCAATGGATCTTTTATATTATTTTCTCAAATTGCTAAAATGTGTGCTTTACAATGCTCAAAATTCCAAATATATGGCTCCAATGGATTCAGAACATCCAAAAACCCCTAGTTGGACTTTTTCGGTACTTGATTTGGCCAAAAATTGAAGAAGATAGGCTTCCTGGAAGTTCCCCTTCAAACTTGTTGTCTCTCGATAGCCAAAATGCACCTTTGTGTGTCCAACCTAGCCTCTGCGCATTTTTCCGTGCTTAAACCTAGCACCGGGCATACAACCGCAACACGCGTGCAACTGTAGAATGGTTAGGGAACCTAGCCCCCTAACCGCAAGCCATTGGGCGCATGGCCATGTGACCGCACCTCCACACATAAAAGGGCTAATTCCCAAATCGAATGGACATACGACAAGTGTTGACGTGGTTTTAACCGTTGGAAAAAATTAAAGTCCCGCGCAATTAACCGTCGTTCATATGTATTGTTAACACAACCAGGGGTTGGGGCTAAGCCCCAGCCCGACCCCCGCCCAAAATATACAATAAATAAAACTTAAATAATTTCCAAATCGTATAGTGGTAAGAACTACATGGTGGGCGCGCCGGTTGGGCGACCCCTCCCAAAGATCTACCCCTTCCTGGAGGTCATGGGGTCGAGTCCAGCAGACTCCACAAGTTTTAACCATTGCCCAGGTGACACGTGGTAGCCCTCGCTTGGGCCACGTGTCACCAATCTATTTGCCACAAATATGCCATGTGTCAGACGCTAATTCATCCACATGACTACCAACTCAACATTGGCCATGTGTTGTACGACCCTTCCAACTCAGCATCTGCCACGTGTCGTATGACCCTGCCAACTCAGCATCTGTACGGACTGTATGGACTATACAGTCAACAATTTTTTTTTACCTGTTTGACAATTTGAACAGAACGCAATATCTCACTCATTCGATGTTTGTTTGAACCCGTTCGAATTGCATTGGGTTCGTGAAGACGAGGTCTACGCACCTATACTATTTGAAGCGATTCCGAGAACTTTGAATTTTGAGCAAAATTTGATCCCCTGGATCAATAGTAGAAACCATAGATGCAACAAAACAACTTCAAGATCTCAATCTAGAAGGGGAGAGGGTCTCTAAATATACTTTGATACCATGTTCGACAACACATACATTCCAACGGAGGATGAAAACCTTAAGTAACCACTCACACAACTAGATCAAAGATCAACACACCGATGTTTTTACATGCTGAGACCCCTGTGGGGAACATCCATAACCCCAGCCAATGTGGCCACTTGAGGAAATTTATTAATGGAAAAGAAAAATATTACAAGTGAGTTTCTCACAATAGATCATCAAAAAATGACCCTCCATGCTCTTTAAATAGAGATCATGGACCAATCGGGTTTTAAACCACATATCAATGTAGCCATTAAGATCTAGGAGAATATGAGCTATCGAATCACTCTATGTCAGGAACATATGGCGACCATCAGATTACAAATGCATACTAATGCACACTAAAGAAACCCACTTTAACTTAATGACACATTAGACCAAGTTGATCTTAACTAACTCCTAAGTGTCTAAATATCCTAACAATAAAAGTGACAAATTGAGGTCACATTAATCTTGTTGGAAAGAATGTGTTCACAAGAAATATTTCCCAAGAAGTCAATAAATAAATTTTTTGGACAAATCCATCGAAACCAATAAATCCCTCATTTGGAAATTAATCAAAACAACATTTCCTCCCATCCAAAAATATATGTCATGGAAGCCCAATAATTGTAAAGAGATTTCAGTATGGAATGATATCATTATAGGAAATCCTTTTCTTTCTCAATATATAAGTTAACTATCTTTTCTCATGGCTTGTTTTTTAAGGAATACACATTATTTGTAAATTTTTTGTATGGGAAGGGATGAAGAAATTTCATGGAAAAATTGGGTCAAATTATCTCCACCTTAGGATTTGCAAGTAGCTTGGTGGGTGTTAATCAAGAAATTTGAAGATCAACAATCGTTATGTAAGAGCATGTAGATCACAAGTATTTGGGTCCCAAAGAGGGTAAGTAATCAATAAAAGGTGTTTATGAAGCCTAATTTTTAAGGAAACATTATTTCCCCTCTCCCTCGTAGATCCGGAAGAAAATGTGCACTAGAGATGGTATCATAAAAGTAAATTTGTTTTTCTATTTGTTAGTCAAAAACAAGATTCTCACATTGGAAATTATTAGGAAGAGAAGCCTATGTTTTCCTTATAGATATGCTTTATTGAAAAAAAATGAAGAATCATCCATGAATTTATTTTTGGAATGTAGATTCACCCAATAGCTTTGTGAATGGCCACTAGTGAGCTTTAAATTGAATATAATCATCCCAAATACTAGAAACAATTCATGGTTTCTTGGAGAAAGGGTTATCTCTATAGATTCAAAAAAATAATATTAGATATCGATCTTGGAAAATCCTTCCAAAGCACTTATCCTAGAAAATATAGTTAGCATGAAAACATTATAACTTCCATAACAAACCTTCTACTTCTTACAAAATTTCTCAAGTGGAAAGAATTTTACTATAAGAGACCATCAATGCAAGGGACGAAGGGTTCAATAAACTCATTTAATATTCTCCCCAAGTGTGTTCATGGGTTGTATATTTGATTTATAAGTTACCTTAAATGGTAAAGGTGAACATCTCATGCCCATCTCTTCACCCATCCTAGAAACTTAGAATTGGAAACAACAAATATAATCATAATGGTCAGAGTAATAACAAATGCGCCTCCTATTATTCTGTGGGGCCTCAAAATGAAACCAAGGATCAGTAGGTGGGGGGGGGGGATTATCATTGAACCAAATAAAACTAGAAGATCAAATATTCTTAGGGGATCACTCTAGTCACTACAATGAAGGTAAAGCATTGGTTTTGTATCAAAAGGAAAATCTACTAAAGAAGAAACTGCACAAAGGTATAGTTATGATCAAAGACTCTTCCATCATCATACAAGCCTTGAAAAAATCTCCCCCCTAGTCATACATATTATTTTGAAAAGGTTTATCTCACTCCTCAAGGAATTCCACAAGGTGTCTTTCTATTAGTTTAAGAGGCATTTTAAATCCAAGGCACATGAAATGGCCAACAAAGGTGATTTAGAACCTGAAGGATGATTGTGGGTATGTTAAAAGGAATTGGAAAGAATAATTGCATCCCAATTTATCCCATGGTGATTCTAAATATAGTATAAAAATGGAGGCCTACGACTTTGATCCATCCTCCTTGGGAACTAGTTTTTGTTGGAGTTACTTCACACACACCTAGGATTTCTTTTTCCTAAGGTTTATCCTATGTTTATTAGTCATTATTTAGTCTCCTATATTTCAAGAAGAATATTCCTCTAAGGAGAATATTCTCTTCAGTTTTCACTTCATTTTGATCAGTTGAGTGTAGTCTAGATGCTACATTGGGATTATTACCATGCAACATTAGGATCATCACCAGATAATGCACATTTTTTTTGGGATCATCACCAGACTAGCACATTACCTATGATTCCTGGATCTCCTCCTCACTTCACTTTGTTTCATCCAGTTAATTGAAGACTGATAGACTAGTTAACTCAACTAGGTGGCAATTCACCCATGTAACTACCCGAGAGACTAGACTAGGTAGAAGTTTACTCCCGTAATTGTTGGTGTGTGTCCAGATCAATCTATACTACCATTATGGTGCATTGGATTCTCCTCCAGTGTGAATTGGTTGAGTTATGTAGAGTATATCATGTGTAAATGATCATTCATTCATTTGGTTAATGAGAATTCTTCCATTCTTTATCTCCTGCTTTTCTTTTCTTCTATTTTCTCTACAACTTTGTATGTCAATTCCCATCTAGATCTATTATGTGTAGGTTCAATGCATTTACATGGTATCATATTCAATGGACTACTAGGGAAATTACACACCAAATTATTTTTGCAGGTACCGAAGATTGAAGATAGCGACAAAATGAAATTTTCAAAAGAATTCATTCTTACACTTTACAATTACTTTGCATGGAAGGAGAATATGATAATTCATCTTCGAAGGAGAGGATTGTATAGGTTAACCATGAACACAGAGACAGAACCAACATCATCCATAGAAAAATCCAAGTGTCTAAATCGAATGGATGAAGCATTCAAAAAAATATGTAGTCTCATTTCTCTTGAAATTCTCTTTCACATATCCTCTTGTAAAATCCCCAATGAAGCCTGGACCACCATGGAAGGGATTTTTGGAAAATAGGACGAGATGAGGGGACACATGCTCGAGGTTGAATTTCTCACATTGGATCCAAAAAGCTTTGACAATCTCCAAGATTTCTTTACCAAATATAAGGATTTGTTATTGAAACTCAAGGCTTGTGGGGTTGATAAATCTAAGGAGGAGAAACAAATGGTTCTCACCATCATCTCCAAACTTGGTCCAAAATACTTAGTGGTTGTATCCATATTTCATTCAGTTAGATTCACATCTGAATCTACTTGGAAGATGCCCTCTCTTGAGGACTTTATCGAGTCTCTGACACAAGAGAAAAGCAAGCTCATCAACATGGGAAAAATCAAAGGCCTAAAGGTGCATGCAATTACTGTGCAATATGGAAGCGGTCATCAATATCATAAATATAAATATAAATACAAAAGGAAAGCACGTGCAAATCTGAAGAAGGAAGGCTACTCAAAACCCTTCAACGATGCCTCTAGATCCAAAGGTGGAAAGGGAAGAAAAGGGGAGAAATGCTCTTACTACCATAAAGGATTCCATCAAGAATTTGCATGTATGAAAAAACATATAGATATAACGACCCAAATACTTCAGCAAAACAACCTTAGAGATCGCATCCCCGAGGGTGCTAAGAAGAAGAAGTCAAAAGATCAGAATCCCAAGAAAGGCAATTCTATCCATGCTTTGATTGCCATCAACTCCTCTCTCGATGCTTGGATCATAGATTCAGGAGCATCACACCACATGGCTGCCACAAAATAGGTCTATTTTTCGTTAGATGCATGCAAAGGTCCTCTTATTATGATGGGGGACAACTCTCCAGTTGAGGTCACCAGAAAAGGAACGATTGAACTCACAAATGGAAGCTTCGAGAATGTGTTGCACATTCCCAAACTTTCCATCAATCTTCTCTCACTGTATCAGATGACTAACTCCAGCACTGGAAAGAGATTTGTATTCACACTTGATGTACTGGATATCTATGACATGCAAACCAATTCCATGGTTTCTACCAGTGAGGTAAATAATCAATCTAGAATCTACACATTTTCTAAATTTATTGAACAAGATTTGGCATTACTGCTTACCCATGCTGATGAAAGTAGTAGGATATGGCACGAAAGGTTTGGGAATTTAAATTTCATATATATACAACAATTTAACAAGCAGGGAATGGTTGATGTTCTACCTGACATCCACTTCTCCAAAGGAATTTGTGACATATGCGTTCTTGGAAAACACCCTCAAGAGAAATTCGACAAAGGAAAGACTAAGAGAGCTTCCTCTCCTTTTGATCTGATCCATAGTGACCTCATGGGCCCTTTTCTGCATCCATCAATCAAAAAATCAAGGTACATGCTCATTTTTTTTTATGATTTCTCACGCTTCACATGGATTTTATTTCTCAGGCAAAAATCAGAAGTCTTTCAACACCTCAAAGATTTCAAATCCTTTGTTGAGACACAGTCATGAAAGAAAATTAAAATCCTCTGAAATAATAACAGGGGAGAGTATGTCAACTATGGGATGCACAATATTTTTCATGAGGCAGGGATTCATTTTTAGCACATGGTTCCCTATACTCCAAAGCAAAACAGAGTTGTTGAGCAGAAAAATAGATATCTAAAAGAGATGGCATCTTGCATGCTACATGCAAAGTCACTTCCACAGAGATTATGTGTTGAAGAAATTAATTGTACAACCTACATCCAAAACATATCTCCCCATAGATATGTTAAGGATAAGACCCCCTACGAGGCTTGGAGCTGCCTCAAACCGGAAGTGACCCACTTTCATATTTTTGGTTCACGTGCATGGGCCCAGATTCCCTCTAAAAAGAGGAAGGCACTTGATCCATAGAGCACAGAGTGTATCTTTGTTGGATACCCCAATGATGTGAAGGGATACTAACTTATTTCTATTTCCTCAGACCGTCTCATCATTGAGCGAAGTGTCCAATTCGAGGAAAGTGTCTCACATGTACCTCAGCAATCACATGCGGACACCTTTGTTCTTCCACCTGTCAAATATGATGAGAATGCACATGCTGACTATTCTTCAGATGAGAGTTCCAATTCAGAGGATTCAGATGATCCAGATACAGAGTCAGTACAGTCAGATATAGAGTTAGTGCATGCAGATGCAGATGTAGAGCCAGAGTCGAGGCCCAAGTGGGCTTAGACTACTCTTCAGGATGCGAGTGATCTTGTTGGGGATCCAACTGATACTAGGAGGACTCGATCTGATTTTGAGGAGCCTCCTCTTGCACTTACTGTTGGTCTCCGGTTTTGATCATGTTTTTTTGCCTATATTATATTCCACAGACCTCCATTTATATGCCAGTACCACCCTTTTGACCTTGTTTTGACATAATTGACATCCCCCTACCATTCAATGGGGTTACTTAAGGTATCTTTACATTTCAAGCTATTTTTATGCATTTTCATGCTTTAAATTGATATTGGAACTAATGTCGCTTGGGTTAGGTACCACTTCTATTTTTGGAACAGGATGCCGGTACCAGGTACCAACTCGTACCCGTGGAGATGCCAATGGAGCTGCTCAAGATCTATGCGTTATGGTCCGAATGGGAGACAGAGAGATTTGCATGACAGCTGGAGTCATCGCCCACAGGGTGCTTGAAGGCCTAATGATAAAACTGGGACGTTAATTCTTCATCGTTCACACTTCGTGACACTACGTGTCACGAAGATGTGAAGTACGTTTTAAAACTTGATTCCAAGCTATTTCTGGATCGGGGATCCGTTTGTTTTTAGGTATTGTTGCTTTAGACTGTTAAAGAAAGACAGGATTTATATATAAACCCGAGATCACTCCTGAGAACGGGTTGGATTATGTTATGTTATGGACACACATTTCTGAATAAAAAACTGTTGATTGAGTAGTGTTGGTTATTACCTCTAGCATTTGTGTCGTTTGGTTGGGCCCGCCAAACCGGTTCAAGTCGCTGTGTTACTCTGTTTCAGATTTAGTTCATTTTAGTGTTTTAGAACTTGCATACGAGGTAGCTTAACGTTCATAGATTTAGTTGTTTCAGTGTGTTAGCATTTTCTTGCATGAATGGTATATCTGCAGCTCATAGTGTGTCATCGATTTAGTTGTTTCAGAATCGTGCTTATCTATTCTTCAATTGAATCGTTCCCACATACTGTTATCTTTTATGTTGATGGGTATTGAACGCATGACTGATTCCTGTAGGGTTTCGAGTATGCACTCAGTTTGATTGGTTTCTAGGTTTCAATTCGAGCATAACTTAGAGTGTGAATGAAATTTGATTTGTTATACAGTTAGTTACCCTGCTTACTTAGAACAGTTGGATTGCAGTTAAATCAAAGGAAGCTCCTGGTACCAGTAGGTAGGGAAGTACTCTGTTTTCCTGTAGACAGAATTAGACTCATTTTTATATTCAGAATGAATGCATTTCAGGAAAAAATCTTTGTGCCATGGCTTAAACAGAAATGATGATGATAGATGATTAAAATATAGTGGTGGAACAATCTTGTGAAATCATACTTCTGCATGGAAATAGCAGTACCAGCATTTAAACATAGGACTGTTTTCTGTTAATGACTTCATAGGAAATGCTAAGCTTTAGGATAATCATTAGGATTCAAGTTCTCAGAATAAGTTTGTGTTTTCTTCTAAGGATAGCATTCAGATAAAGACTAGAACCTTACCCGCACATACAGTGTAGTAGCTCAAAGTTTACCAACCCTGGTTTGACAATTTAGTGTTTCAGGTCATTCAAATCTTCAATTTAGCAGCCTGACATTTTTGGCGCCGTTGTCGGGGAGCTGTTTAAAAGGTAAGAAGATAATTGTCTTGATTAATTTTAGAATGCACTTAGCTTGGTTTGGTGTGTTAGCAGGTTGATAGTAAGAGCAGCCGTGGAAACAAAAAGGGTGAAAACCGACATATCAGTTATCACAGGTACTCTGAAACTCAATCTTAGTTCTTTCATTTCATTTAGCATGACTTCATGAGAAATAGAGATCCTAGAGGTAGATTTAGGAAAAATATAAAACCACAAAAAGAAGAAGAAACCTCCACCCAAARAGCGATAGAAACTGAGACTKAAATTCTGGCTGAGGAAACYGTAGAACAAAACCTAGAACCAGGAAACACCATACATCAACAAACTCAAAATCTTGGTGATCCAGCCCTGGATGACACAGTTGATCCAGAGAAAATACACGACCTGCTCAGGAACCCTAACTCTGTAATTTCACAGATAACAACTACAAATGTGACATCAAAGGCCATAAGATCCTAAAAAATACCAATAGGAGATAAAACTTCTGACAAAAAGAATCCAGAAAGGTGGGATTTTATACCCTCACCAAAGAAAGACAGGATTGTTTATACAATTCTTGGAAATCCTTTTACCATGGGAGAAAGAGGGAGAGACCTACATGGGGAACTTCATATTGAAAATGAAGGTGAAGAACAAGCAGAGAATGAGCTACCACAAGAAACCACCTTTGGATTTCCTATTT
>ML777672.1:1335871-1346501 GCA_009831015.1 Picea engelmannii
TGTTTGTGTTCGACTCCAGAACATCTATTCACACAAATCAGACTTGTACCATGGGTGAAGCTTTGAAGCTGTTGAAGACATGATTTCAGTTGATCTTTTTCAGGCCAGGATAGAAGCCAGGTTCAAGGGTCATCCTCAGATAGTCTGTTGTTATATAAAGGAAGTTTCTTTTCTCAGAATGGTATTATTCGTTCAAATTCTTCTGCAGATTCCTGACTGTTCCAGTAGTACCAGTCGGTACCAGCACAAAATTCATCAGTTACAGGTTCATCAGAAAGGACAGAGAAGCTACAATTTTCGCGCCCTTCAAATCCAGACTTAACTTCAAAAGACAATTCTACAACAAGGCTTGCATGACAATGGAGATAGGTAATTTAAATCAGGTATATGTTAGTTCATGATTGATTTACTGTGTTAATTTGCATACTAATAGTTGAACTAAGGGTACCTTAATTACTCCATAGTGTTTCATCATTTCCACGACCTGTACCTAGTGAACTAACCTACCATGACATTTCATGTCATAAACATACACCATTACCGAAACTAAGTTCGATTTGACTCGGATATGATAACTCTACACCCTCGTACGACCTTCATCATGTTCCGACACCCTATCTATCTCCACGGAAATTCAAATCTTCTCATATAATTTTCTTCCCGACCGTTCCTTTCATCACATTCTCATCTCTCATCGCCTCATCCAACCTTCGCTACCTACCGATAGACTTCCCCTGTGATGCCAAGAAGAGCCATGGTAGAAAATCGCCACGAACCAGAAACATACGCCGACCTGGAAGCCCTCCCGGAGTATGGGGCAACTAAAGATATTTTTAAGCAAGCAGGGTGGGAGCCATTTCTGAAGAAGTTCGATGGGTATAACGATGCAATCACACTCCAGTTTGCGCTGCATTTTGAGGGTGGGACTGCCAAGGTGGGCGAGCTCGAATTCGAGATCACGGAGGAGTTCATTACAGAGGCAATTCAATTGCCCACCACAGGCCAAAGATGGACGAAGGGGCAACCGGTTGATAAAAAGCTCTGTGCGCAGCTGTTGAAACCTCAGTACCGGGAAACAAAACGGTCTGAGGGAACGTCGCGGTCTTGGCTGGAACCACAGTGGGCTCAAGTATTGGTCATCCTCCAGCGTTACCTAATGTGTGAGGGTCGATATACCATTATATTCCCCTGCCACGCCCGACTTCTGTTACACTTCACAGGTACTCCGCTGAACATACCCTTTTTCTTGTTAAAAAGTTTAAAAAGGATGGTCGAACAGGTCCAAAGGGCTAATGAGTTTCGGGGGAGTTTATTTCACTTCAGTCTAGTTAAAATATTGATCACATCTGCACTATCAAAGAAGCAAGAAACTTGGGACCTCTTCACTGCAAAAACCCTCGCCTGTGCCCAGTCTAAAGCTAAGAGTGTGAAGCCTGGTCCCCCCACACAAAAGGTTGAACTCCAGGAAAAAGAAAGTCAAAACCCTGACTAAAGACCATGTTGGGGACCCTGAGCCCGAACCTCCAATTGATGACGAGGTAGAAACCAATACTGAAACTGGGAAGGCCACCACACCTACAGAGGCGAACATTGAAGCCCCGAGTTCTCCCCYAGCTGCCGAGAACATAATTGATGTGGAGGAACTAGCCGAGTCAACTGATAAGCCTAGGAGGAACCCGAAGAGAAAGTGTAAAAGCGTATTGTCGGGAATGGACAACTCGGTACCCAGTTACCCCCCACAAGAAAGATTGGAAAGTATAGATGGACATGAGGAGGCCCTAGAGCCATCTGAGATGACCTGGAATTTGTCCCAACTCATTCGAAAAAACCGTAAAACAAATCGGCAGGCCACTACACCCAAAGGAAATGTGCAGAATAAGTTCGTTCAAGTGCCAACCGGTACCCCTGTTCAGATGCCAAGAGAGTTCACCCCTGAACCTGATCTAGTTGACACTTCTGCACTCAGCCCAACTCATCTAGATCCAATTGACAACTATGAACTCAACCCAGATCATAATTTTGATCCAGCTGATACTTATGAACGCAGCCTAGATGCATTCACTCCCGAATTCAGTTCAGACCATAATTCCGATAGATTTCACACCCCTGCTCAAAGTCCCGAAGAGCTCACGCATGCATCTAGTCCTTCACCACGGCCAGGACAAGGTCAAACAGTTGAAACCCACTGCGAGATTTCCTCCAGTCGGTCCCTGAAACCAGTGGTGGCGAAACTAGAGAGCAAGAGTAGCAGATTGAAGGAGAAGTTGCATGAGTACATTGTACTGGACAGACATATTAAAACCGAAAACGAACTCCTGAAGCTCAGGGTAACTCACCTCTTATCCAAAGTTGAAAGGTTAAAGCAGAGGAATAAAGGTATTTTCAAAAGGAACAGGCAACTTCAGAGGATTGCCAGAAAACATGTTATAATCAACAGGGTCCTTAAGAAAGAAATCAGGAATCTGAAGAAGCAGGAGAGGCTACAAATGTTGGTTGCAGCCGCTACAACCCTCTGATGGCTACCAGTTTTTTATTTTTGTTGCCTGAGGACAGGCAAGGACTTTAGTGTGGGGGCATGTTGGTCTCCGGTTTTGATCATGTTTTTTTTCCTATATTATATTCCACAGACCTCCATTTATATGCCAGTACCACCCTTTTGACCTTGTTTTGACATAATTGACATCCCCCTACCATTAAATGGGGTTACTTAAGGTATCTTTACATTTCAAGCTATTTTTATGCACTTTGATGCTTTAAATTGATATTGGAACTAATGTCGCTTGGGTTAGGTACCACTTCTATTTTTGGAACAGGATGCCGGTACCAGGTGCCAACTCGTACCCGTGGAGATGCCAATGGAGCCGCTCAAGATCTGTGCATTATGGTCCGAATGGGAGACAGAGAGATTCGCATGACAGCTGGAGTCATCGCCCACAGGGTGCTTGAAGGCCTAATGATAAAACTGGGACGTTAATTCTTCATCGTTCACACTTCGTGACACTACGTGTCACGAAGATGTGAAGTACATTTTAAAACTTGATTCCAAGCTATTTCTGGATCGGGGATCCGTTTGTTTTTAGGTATTGTTGCTTTAGACTGTTAAAGAAAGACAAGATTTATATATAAACCCGAGATCACTCTTGAGAACGGGTTGGATTATGGTATGTTATGGACACACATTTCTGAATCAAAAACTGTTGTTATGTTACACGACTGTCATACGATTTGAGTATTCTCTTATGAGTTAATGGAACATGAAGTTTATACAATGTTTGCGTAGCATGATTGAGTAGTGTTGGTTATTACCTCCAGTGTTTGTGCCGTTTGGTTGGGCCCGCCAAACCGGTTCAAGTCGATGTGTTACTCTGTTTCAGATTTAGTTCATTTCAGTGTTTTAGAACTTGCATACGAGGTAGCTTAACATTCATAGATTTAGTTGTTTCAGTGTGTTAGCATTTGCTTGCATGAATGGTATATCTGTAGCTCATAGTGTGTCATCGATTTAGTTGTTTCAGAATCATGTTTATCTATTCTTCAATTGAATCATTCCCACATACTGTTATCTTTTATGTTGATGGGTATTGAACGCATGATTGATTCCTGTAGGGTTTCGAGTATGCACTCAGTTTGATTGGTTTCTAGGTTTCAATTCGAGCATAACTTAGAGTGTGAATGAACTTTTTTTTGTTATACGGTTAGTTACCCTGCTTACTTAGAACAGTTGGATTGCAGTTAAATCAAAGGAAGCTCCTGGTACCAGTAGGTAGGGAAGTACTCTGTTTTCCTGTAGACAAAATTAGTCTCATTTTTTATGTTCAGAATGAATGCATTTCAGGAAAAACTCTTTGTGCCATGGCTTAAACAGAAATGATGATGATAGATGATTAAAATATAGTGGTGGAACAATCTTGTGAAATCATACTTCTGCATGGAAATAGCAGTACCAACATTTAAACATAGGACTGTTTTCTGTTAATGACTTAATAGGAAATGCTAAGCTTTAGGATAATCATTAGGATTCAAGTTCTCAGAATACGTTTGTGTTTTCTTCTAAGGATAGCATTCAGATAGAGACTAGAACCTTACCCACACATACAGTGTAGCAGCTCAAAGTTTACCAACCCTGGTTTGACAATTTAGTGTTTCAGGTCATTCAAATCTTCAATTTAGTAGCCTGACACTTACTTCCACTGAACCATTTCCCCCCAGGAATATTTTCTTGGTTTAGTCTTCAAATCCACACTCTTATGGCGAGGTTGTTGGAAATCCCTTTTGGGAATCCTCCATGTAGGAGGAGTACAACTCCCTCCTAGATAACCAGACTTGGGATATGGTTCCCCTTTCTTCTGGAAGGAAACTTATCAGGTGCATATGGGTCTACAGGACCAAGAGCGCAGCGGATGGATAGATTAGCAGATACAAATCCAGGCTAGTTTCCAAAGGCTTTTAGCAGGTGCATGGCATTGACTATGATGAGACCTTCACTCCAGTAGCGAAGATGGATTCCATACGTTTGGCACTTTCCATTGTAGAAACCAAGGGATGGGAAGTCTATCGGATGGACGTGAAGAATGCATTTATTCACTGTGATCTCTCTAAGGAGATCTATATGGAAAAACCACAGGGATTCATGCAGGATTCCTCTTTGGTTTGTCGAATAAAGAAGTATCTTTATGGCCTCAAGAAGGCTCTAAGGGCATGGTATGCCAGTATGGACTCCTACCTGTTTTCACAAAACTTTGTACATTGTAAGTCATACTCAAATGTTTACATGCTCAGGACAACTAACTGACTTCTACTCCTAGTTTTGTATGTTGATGATTTGTTGATCACCAGTTGCTCAACTTCAACGATTGTTGCAGTCAAAAGGATTCTGCATGATAGGTTCCTGATGATGGACATGGGTCTAATACACTTCTTCCTTAGACTCAAGACCAATCAAGATGCATCAGGAATCAAACTGTCTCAGACCAAGTATACACGAGATCACCTTGAGAGATTTCACATGACAGATTGCAAGTCTGCTCTTACTCATTTCCTATCAAGATTCAAACTTGAGGATGTCAGGGACACTCTACTGGTTGAAAACACACTGTACATAAATCTAGTGGGGTGCTTGTTGTACCCCACATACTCTAGACCAGATCTCTCCTATGCAGTTGGCGCAGTCTTTGGGTTCATGCAGGAGCCACATGAGCTACATTGGAAGGCTTCAAAGTGTATCCTTCAATATGTACAAGGCACCATCACCTTTGGGATTCACTATTCAGTAGACTCTACATTGGACTTCACCGGGTTCACCGATTCTAACATGGTTCGCGATAACATTGATCGCAAGTCCACATATGGTTACTCACTCAGCCTTGGTTTCGGGCCTATTTGTTGGTCGAGCAAGAAGCATACTGTTATTTCTCTATATTCAATCGAGGTAGAGTACATAGGGGTAGTTAACATAACCATTTAGGCTATGTGGCTACAACATTTTATCACTAAGTTGGGCATTCAATTTCATCGGTCGATCGTCATCTGGTGCGACAACCAGAGCACTCTGAAGTTTTATAGAGATCAATTTCAGAGGCAGTGGATGAAGCATATCGAGATCCACATGCACTACATCCAGGACTTAGCACATGAGGGGATTATCAACCTACATTTATGTCCTTTGACATAACAAACTACAAACATCTTCACCAAGACCTTCACTGAGTAGAAGTTTCATTCTCTGCAAAGTCGTCTTGGAGTGAAGTACATAGTTTCCTAGCAACTGTCAGTTCTTCTTTTTACATACATTGTACCTTGAGGGGGGGTGGGTTTCCCATGAGGTTTTCCCTCTTTTCTCACTTTATTTCAGTGTATATTTTGTATTTGGGTACCTAACATGGCCTCGTTGTCGTGACCCATTCTTTATTTTTACCATAGTGATGTTCAGGGGGGTGTTGGAGTTACTTCACACACACCTAGGATTTATTTTTCCTAAGGTTTTTCCTATGTTTATTATTCATTATTCAGTCTCCTATATTTTAGGAAGAATATTCCTCTAAGGAGAATATTCTCTTCAGTTTTCACTTTAGTTTGATCAGTTGAGTGGAGTCTAGATGCTACATTGGGATTATCAACATGCAACATTGGGATCATCACTAGCTAATGCACATTGTCCTTGTGATCATTGGCATAATATCACATTACCCATGATTCTCAAATCTCCTCCTCACTTCACTCTGTTTCAGTCAGTTAAATGAAGAATGATAGACTAGTTAGCTCAGCTAGGTGGAAGTTCACTCCCGTTGTTGTTGGGTCTTAATGGAATGTATTTTGGGGCATAAACTAATGAATTTGCATGGATGGACATGGAGTTCATGCTTTTTAAATTGATTATTCAACTTTGGATGGACATACGCATAAACGTATGGACATGGAGTTCATGCTTTGGATGGACATAAACGTATGATTTTAGGTTTATTAAATCAAATGAAGAATGCTTTTGACTAATATTTTGACTTGTACTTAGTAGTTCTTTATGTGGTGGTACCGAAACAAATTTCAATTTCATTGATGAGAAGAATATTGGAAAAAACAGAGTCTATTTTTTTTTTTACAAAGTACGAAGATTGTGATTGTGATTGTGATTGTGAATGGAATATGCAAAATAACTTTTTAGAATTTTGCTAATTGTATGTGTCAAATTGTTTTTTTTCAAATTTTCGTCGGTTTTCATGGTGGACTTCTGTTTTTAGAAAGTGGTTTTTCAGGTTCCCTCAGTTGGGAACCTTATGAAATCCTTCCATGCCTTGTTGGTTTGTCCGGGCTGGTTCCATTTCCTCATTGTTTTCATTTAAGTGATTTGATGACCTTTTTTATTTGTCTTTATTGCTCATTTCTTGGGACGTTTTGGAGGTAGGGGCCCATGAGATATGATCGGTCTGCAGGTTCAGTGGTGACAGTCGTTTGTCAAGTTGGCAACTCCTAGGATGGATCTTGAAGCGTGTGGTTTATTGGGCGCATCCGACGAGGAGGACTGGGACCATGAGGGTCTTTTCAAGGCTGTTGATGAGTTATGCAGTTTAAATGGCGGTCAGAGGCATTTAGGAAACACATTAAACCACTTGGAACCATCACCGCCAACACTATCTTCTCCTTCTTCCCTTGGTAATGCTCCCTGTGATAACAAAGTGTTGAATATCCAGTATTCCCGGCCTCTTGTTACAGATGACCGGTTTGTAACTCCAAGCACTGATCGAGCGAGTGATTTTCTAGTGGTTGGTAATAAGGTTGGAAGTGGTTTAACTCATGAGGACTTTAGGACTGCCAAGGATCCCTCCTCGACTCACATTCAGTGTGGAACCAAGAGACAAAAGCTTTCTAGAACCAAGAAGGCTACCAGAGTTTGGAAGTCAAAAAAATCACGTCATCGACTGGTTATTAGTATGGACATCGGGCTCGAGGAGACGTGCCATCTTTCACTGTGTGTCGTGGTAGGACATGTCACTTATAAACATAAGTGTAATTATCCTTCTCGGACTGGATGAAGGAGGTATGGCTTCCTCGACTAGGTTATATCCTGACATACACGACACTAACCTGTGGTTGGTTCAATCTTTTATTTAAGACCCCTGAGGATGCAGAGAGCATTTTAAATCAATTATGGGATTACAAGGGTGTAAGACTTATGCTGAAACGACGAAGAACATGCTTTAATCTGGCAACTGAGTACTTCAATTACATGCAATTTTGGGTGTTGTTACTAGGATTTCCCTTGAATCTCTAGAATTTACCTGTGCTTACGGCCATTGGGAATTTACTTGGCCGCTTCTTGAAAATTGATGAATCATGTCTTCTCTCGATAGATAAACGTTTGGCGTGAGTGCTGGTTGAGTTAGACTTGCATGCGGGTCTAATGGAATCCATTGAACTGGAATGAAGAGGACAAGTTTCGGTCCAATGGTTGGACTATCTTGGTTTACCTTTTAGGTGCACCTCCTGCCAGCAAACGGGTCACCTAAGGAAGGACTGCCACCCTTCTTTTATTTCCATAGAGGAGGGAGACAAACTGAATTATGGCTCAATAGAACTGCATTATATGGATGAAAGATCAGAAGGACAGAACCAATTTGGAGAAGGTGTTACAGAGGACTTGGATGAGTCTCTGGATGGCGCTTCTAGCACACTCATGGGTAAGCTAAAATTCTTTTGTCCCTCTCTTTTAGCTCTCCTTATGGGAAAGGGACTTTCTGGGGAATTCTTCTCTGTTACTTGCAGTCTATTCGGATTCTAATGGGAAGGGGATAGACTCAGTGGTTGGGGAAGAGGTATTAGGGGACCCTAAACACGTCCTGTGTAGCTCTTTTAATACCACTCAGGATTATGTGACGTTAGACCCTTCAGACCCTCTTCCTATTGCCTTGTCCTCGCAACCAAATCCCTCTTCTGTTTCGGTTGGTTCTTATCCTCCCTTGGCTCTAGTTAGCGAGTCTTTAGCTACTTTTTCACGAGAGCCTTCCAACACGATACCCCTTCAAAAATTTTGGGGATCGGAGGTTTTTGTTAATCAGAATTGTGATTCCGGTGATGATTTGTTGTCTCATAGACCGAATTTTAGTAGGAAGCTGGTCTGGTCGAGAGGACTAAGCTCTAAGGTGTCTCCTATTAAAACAAGGAGTGCTCGAAAGAAACAAGAGCTGGGATCTTATTCCACTGATTTACCATCTTCTTCTTCTTTGGAAAAGGGGGCGCTTAGAGGCATGAAATCCCTTGCTAGGGCTAAGTCATGATCCTCCTTACCCTAAATGTTAGAGGGGTGGGGGTCCCCTAAAACTGCCATCTTTGAGAAGGTTAATCTCTTCTACTAAGCCAGATTTAATATTCCTCCAGGAAACTCTTTTGGATGAGGAAAAATCTAGGAAATTTTTTCTTTCTTTGTGTCCATCTTGGATGCTCTCAGATATGAGCTTGGTGGGGAAGTCAGGAGGGCTCCTGGTGGTGTGGAACCCTAATTTGTTGGATTTGCAACCTTTCTTATGTTTTGGTGGTATTATATTGACATGTGTACATATCCCTGATAAAAGAAGGATTAGCTTTATAAATGTTTATGGTTCATGCTTCGGGCGTAGATTATTCTGGGAGAATTTGGAAGCTAGTGGAATTCTTGACCCAAGAAATCTAATTATTGCAAAAGATTTCAATTTTATGACTAGATCTAATGAAGTTTGGGGGGCTTCGACCTTGTTATAATCGCAGGCGGATTACTTCAGAGACTTGTTCTTGAGACATCACTTAATTGACATTAAGCCTGCGGAGGTGGTCCCTACATGGAGTAATTGTAGGATGGGGACGAAAAAAATATCTAAAAGACTAGACAGAGTCTATGCATCAGTTGAATTGCTTGAAGAATCGACTCTTTTTAGATCTTGGGTCGACCAACCTTACATTTCTGATCATGCACCAGTTCTTTTTCAAATTTATTATGGGATCAATTCCGTGTCCTACCCATTTAAGTTCAATTCGGTACTGTTGAAGGATATTAGCTTCAGGGAATTGGTTAGAGACGTGTGGAATTCTCTGCAGGACTCAACGGGAGGCAACGCTCAATCCATATTAGTAGGGAAGCTAAAAATTATGAAGGCTAGGGTGAGAAAGTGGTTAGTGAGCAAGAAGAAAAGTGAACAACAGACTTATGCTCAGCTTGAAAAGGATATCGCTACTCTGATGAAAGAAAGTCTCGATCATCCCCTTGAGACTGAATCACTCTTCCGATAAAATACACTTATAAAAGAGAGGAACAAAATGTTACTGGCCGAGGAGGAATTGTAGTGCCAGAAGAGCAAGGCAAATTGGATCCTATTGGGTGACAAGAATACCAATTTTTTCCATAAGTATGCCAACTACATGAGTAACAAAAAACACATTTGGGAGGTTAATGATCTAGGTGGATATCGGTGGCCACCCACCTTTTCCGACTGGCTCAAAACAGTTTTATGGCAATTTTGGAAATTTACTATTTTTAGCAGGTTTTAACTTCCGGGGCCATTTTGGGGGCCTAAATGAAGGTTTTTTGGGATAGAGGTTATCAATGATAGCCAAAGGCATGATTGAGGCCCCAAAATGAATCTCCTCGATGATACCTTTCCAACGAGCTATCACACGCCTAAAACGGAGATCGTATGCAAAAGTTACGACCCCGGGAAGTTGATGTACTAACTTACCCAAACGGGGCCCACATGACTTTTGGCGCTTCATCTCCTAGGGTTAGGTTTTTGGATGTATATGACTTTTGGCATTTTCGTCTATTGTAAAAAGGCCTCTAGAGCCTCATTGTAATCATCTTCTCATGGATGTGAGTAGCAGCCACTTCTCTTCTCAGAGATAAGCTACCAGCGCCTTAGCTAGTTTATTTACATTCTGTTTGTAAGCATATTTCAGTCATTTGTTATTAATGAAATGAAGTCTTATTTCCGCTACATCTCTGCGTTTATGTGCATTTCTATATTTCCTTGTGTTCCTACATAAATCTGGATCAGTGGTATCAGAGCGGTCTGCTCATTCTCGATCCTTCTTTGCATGTCCCCAACGAGATCAGGGTATAAGGAGTTGGGACTCGATCTGGTTGAACCTTTGCGAGATCAGCCTCGCAAAC
>ML777672.1:1367353-1385293 GCA_009831015.1 Picea engelmannii
TATATATATATATATATATATATATATATATATATATATATATATATATATATATATATATATATAATCTTCATAATCTCGTGTAAGTATTCATTATCTCTTAAAAATTATGTCCAAGCCACTGAAGATTAAAATCTCATTGAATCACCTTTGTATACTTAAAGTAAAGCTGAAAAAGACTAGATTATCCAATCTACATTATTGGATATTCATCCTACAATGGACACTTTTCAACATGGTTATGACTTTACAATTTCCATCTCATACTAGTTAGTTTTTGTTTTTTTAAATACCTCTGAGAAACAAGAAACTATTCAAATTGAGAGCATTATACAAGTTCATGTAGGTTTCTGACATACAAGTGTGCAATCCAAGACAATTCAGTACATTCAGGTAATATCATTTGATTGAAATCTAGGATCAATGGAAAGTAGAATACCAAAATTCTCTTTTAGAAATAGTAATAATGTCTCATTGAAAGCTAGGACCAATAGAAATTAGAATACCACTATTTTAGAATGCTCTTTTAGAAATGGTAATAATGTTTAATTGAAAGAAAAGATCAATGGAAAGTAGAATTCCAATATGCTCTTTTAGAAAATGTCATGTCCGTCAAGTGGGCATATTCTTCGTGTGACACAAATAATGTAAATAACAACATAAGATAACATTAGTCTTCCTTTGATAAAAAGCCATTGCTAGTTTTCCACTTTTAGAAATACAAATCTAGATTATTCTACGACTCTTTAGTACAGAACAACAAATCAAGTCAGTTTGTTTTGAATAGTTATACACTTAAAAAGAGTGTTTCACAAACTCCACATAAGTGATTAGAGTTAGACGATAGTCAATGTTTTGTCCCCTTGGCGATCAATTTTGCTAAATTTGAGTACAAAATATGTATAATTTACATATTTTGTCGGTATATATTGATTAGAGAACATTGAAAACCCTTATAGGACCTAAATTGTGATTTCTATAATTCTAACATGCACAATTTAAAAAAAAAAAAAAAAAAAGTCCCTAATTGTTGATGTTGTCAAAGAAATTTTTTTGTCGTTATTTCCATTCATTATTTGAAAAAGTGCCAAAAGTTAACTAGTTATCCCACTCCTAAGTTATTACAATCCTCCTCTAGTATGAGAACCCATAGAGCATCTAAATTCTAGCGTTCATCCATTTTCATGTCTCAACCTATGTATTTTATTCTCAATTCATGTGGATGCGGAAGGAGTTCCCTTTTCCTGCCCAATTCATTATCTTATGCATTCCACATACATTCCACAATCCCGCATCACTTTATGAAACAATCATACCCTTCCCAAAAACTTAGTTGTTTTATTGATTTAATATTTGTGCTACGTGGAGAAGCCTTTAATCGAGTTCATGGTCATATCTCGCATTGTGTCTATTCTTTGCAATCCACATAAGGACCCCACACTTTATTTTTATAGTATTCCACATTGGCCCGATACTTTGTTTATTTTGAGTTGTGTCCCATGAAGTAAACTCACCACAAAATCATTTATTCACAAACAATTCCTTTGCATCAACCTTTTCCACAACAACCTTTTTCTTTGCATGATCTCTCTCCACATAGCTCCCACTTCTACAAGACTTAGCGTTCTGCAAGACTTGTTGCTTTTCATTTTCCCTACATTGAATGTCCCATGATTAGCACTTTTACACCATGCAACCTTTCATGGTTTACATTTTCGAGGTTATTTATGATATCTCGATCCACGAGCTAAAAACAATTGTCAGAAGTAAATGAAGCTTAATTGTTGTGTTTTCCCATAGATCATGTTCTTATGAATGATAATTAATATTAATAATTTTCATGCATTTTGGGGGAAAGTGTACATATTGAAGGGATGTTTCATTAAGGACTATTAAAAGTGAAGGAGAACATGTGTTTTTAAAAGTGAAGGAGAAAAGAAGTTCACTAAAATTAGGAAGTTGTCTGAAGTTGGCAGCAAGATATTGTGGACCTTTTGGAATATTAGAAAAGATAGGGCCAATTGCATACATGACAGCATTACCTCCATCCATGAGAGTGCATAATGTATTTCATGTGTCATTGTTAAAGAAATGTGTTCCTGGCCCTAACCACATAATTGATTGGACAGTGATCCAAGTGGAAGACGGAGGGGATTTTCGGGTGGAACCACTACACATCCTAGACCAGAAAGTAAAAGTGATCAGGAACAAATACATAGGGTTGTTAAAGGTTCAATGGACCTACTACAGTCCTGAAAATGCTACATGGGAGCATGAAGAAAACATGTAAGAATAATACCTGCAATTGTTTTATCAATTTTGAAGAAAACAGAATGCAAGACTCCATTTTGAGCAACTAGATTTCTGGAACCACATCTAAGAGCCTAATACAACCTACTCTAGGGGCCCTAAAAAATGAATGGTAAATCCCTATGGAATGAGAAGAGTGCAAGGGGTAAATTCCTTGGGTCAACGGGTTGGGAGGAATAGGATATTTTGGTTGAAACTATTGTTGGAGTTGTGAAATTGAAAAATTTTATTTCTTAAAGTATTGTGATATATATGTATATGTATATGTATGTATGTATGTATGTACCGAGGATGGCACACAATTGTAGGGGAGGGGGTGTTTGTGTGCAGTGGTCAAACCCGAGGTTAATCATTAATTTACCAACAAATCCCAATATACTATCCCTTTCGTCATCATCTTCAAGTAGGTGAAGTCTCACTCGAAGTACCTATGGAGACTATAGGAACCAGGTTTCTACAATCATGGGGGAATATGAGGAATTCATATCTTACTATTTACTTAACCTTTAATTATCATGTTGTAACACCCCCGATCACCTAGGCCGGGCCATGCTATTACAAATAACGCTCTGATACCATATTGTAAAACCCCTGACCACTCAGGCCGACATCATCACTGAGAAAACATCTTTTGCAGAAATATTCACATATAAACTTAAAATGAAATAAATAGAGTTAACTCGTCCTAGGCTAGATGCTCTTAATGTAATGGCCTGTCCTTTTCTCTTTTCTGTTGCCATCTCAATATTGTTTATTTGTTGAATAACGTCACCTACTTTGCCTTTGTTTTCAGAGAGTACATTACCAGCTATTGACTCAATATATTTAATCTCATACCTTGACTTCATTTCCCAATGGTTTTTTTCTCCAGCTTGTCCAACCAACCTTTTAAAAATACAACTTTTCCTTTTACAAATATGGTCATTGAGCTTCATTCCAAGCTATTACACAATGACAGTGAGTAGTAGACTTGTAGAAAGATCCCTCTCTGACTGAAAGGGTTAGCTTTCAGTCAAAAGTTTGGTATTAAATGGTTATCTATGGGATTGTCTAATATAGCCTAGGAAAATCATAGAGTGATAAAAAGAGTCATCTCGGAACCCATCTCCTGGGCCACTCCGATGAGCCACCTATGATCAACGGCCCAAGTTTAAGTAAGTGCACCCCTAATCAATGGTCAAGATATAATCTCAGATCTCACAGCCTCCCAACAACATGTCATGTTATCCTGCTAGCAGAGCACCATCAGACCCAAACAAAGGCTGCCACATGGACATGTGCAACCCACCACATGCATAGGTAAAAATATCAAATTCATGTGACATGTATCCTTTTCCCTTGCCACATCAGTACCATTGTGGGATAATATAAATTTTCCACGTGTCCAGGCTGGCATTAGCATGATGATTTTTGCCTTAATCAATTTTTTTCTTTTGACCATGGTGAGATCAATGGCCCTTAGTGATTCTCATACTCCCAATGGACGATCCACATCCGATCTTATCTATGACACCATATCGACGGTCATCTGAGTCCCTCTAGGGACCTCACTCTTAACCACTATGAATGAGGCACCTGTGATGAAAGGTCCAGATTCGATCCTTTCTGTGGTGCCATATCGATGATCATCATATTTCCATAATCGGAGTCCCTCTCGAGACCTCACTCTTAACCACTCCAAATGAGGCACATGTGATCAACAATCCAAATATGATCTTGTCTATAACTCTAGATCAATGGTCAAGATGAGGTCTCGAACCTTTCTCAAGTGGGGTCGATCAACTCTCCATATCTACTCCCAGGCATCAAAGCCTATCAACAAGGTGCGATGTCAGATTTCTAGCGAAGCACTATCAAGGAAAATCACAGAACACCATGTGGACAAGTGGAACTCATTGGATGCACGTGTCAACAGATCAAAATCGAGTGTCACATGTTCCATCTGTCTACCACATCCGCGCCAGTGTGGACCAGTGAGAAGGAACCATGCATCTAGGGTGACATCACCCCAATAAGGTTCATGCCTTAGCTGATTTCTTTCTCTTTGTCAGCTAGATCGATGAGCCTCGTACATCCTCAAACTGCCCCTTGCAACTCCATATTGACAGTCGAGATGCGGTCTTAGAGTCCCCTCATCAAAGTCATGTTTGAATTATATACCCATACCCCTCTAATGGGATCCTCCAATGGACAACCTTGATCTTATCTTGGGCCATTTTCAAGTGAGACTGATCAACAATCCAGATCTTCTCTTGGAACTCTTTCAAGCAGGACCGATCAACGATCCAAATTATCTCTCAGGTCTCGAAGCATACTAGCTGAGTGTCATGTCATCCCGCCAGTGGAGCATTGTTAGAGCCAATCAGTGGCTACCACATGGACACAAGAAACCCACTGGATGCATAGGTCAAAACACCAAAAAGGGGTTACACGTGTCCTATTCTCCTACCGTGTCAATTCCATCATGGGCCAATACAAAATTTTCATGTATCTGAGGTGATGTCATCATGACCAAGTTGATACCTTAGTCATTTGTAGATTTTAGTTGAGATCAGATCAATGGTTGTGCTGGTTCCAATGAAATATTAATGGTGGAGACCATTGTGGATGTCGTCGGTGGTGAAACACGATGAATTTCCCCGACGTTAGTTATGCCCAATCATCTCAATGACAACATTGTTAAAGAAAGGTTAGGTTCAATCGATTAGCGATCTAGATTGGATCATGTTCCATATCAACAGTTCAGGTTTTATTTATGTTTTCAAGGCATATTGGGCTCATCGAACTTCATATCAATGACCCATATATGATCAGGTCCTTGATGGAAGGCTCATAATTCGTCCAAGATGGACGTCCTAGATTTGATCACATCTTTTCCTTGATCATCGATGCCTCAATCATTGATACACCAAGCATCGGGGCTTACTTCCAACGATGCAAAGTCTCGTGCTGAAATATTAGCGGTCAATATTGCTCGTCGAGTCTAATCCGATGGTTGTTGAGTTTCATGCTTCTACAAATTTGATTTCTAGCATCCAACCATCAGAAAAATGATTGCAGGGGTTTTAAGAGGAAAATGGAAACAATGTTTTGGATGGTGAATCTCCAATTTCTCCATGATCTCAGAATAATAGAAATCCATCGGGTGAAGGTAATTTTTACAATCTCACCAGGTGGAAAACTACTCAAGAATCAAGAAGTTGGAAACAATTTCAAGAAGCTGGAAGTGGTTTTAAGGCATGAGAGAGAGGAATAAAAGACAATGAAGGAACCCATTGTTAGGTTCGAAACTTTGGGGAAGTGAAGAGTTTCTTATAACCATATTTGTTTGACCAAAAACCTTGAGCACAGTCAGTTGACAAATGCAACAGGCAACATAGATTCATCCCCTGCGTTTAAGTTTTTAGTCTGTAATTCTTCTATTGTGTTTGTGTTCTTGTAAAGCATCTCCTCTCATTTTTGTTTTCTTGTATCATATATGATTTATAAAATATCAAAGAATAGGTCATTCTTCATGTTCAATATTATTGTATGATGTCTGGTAATAACACATAAGTGATTTCCTTTGAATGTATGACCATTTCTTTTCATTTTCTTTATGAATTTGAATGATATGCAGAGGGTACCTCCTTGAATTTGAGTGTATGAATATGTTAACTATTTGAAGCATGTTTTATTGATCTATATACACTTGTTAGAGTTGTTGAATTCTCAATTGTTGAGCATGTTGTTGTATTTCCATAAGTTATAGGATTCATTCTCAATAGTGCCCTGTATGTTCATCTTGTTTTTCTTCCAATTCATCACTTCATTCTCCTTTTAAATCGTGATTGTATGAAACAATCATAGACATATGCCTCTGATAGTTGAGATCATTTTTCATCTGAGATTAGACTATTTAAGGTCCTATGATTTCATGAGAGAGAGAGAGAGAAAGAGAGAGAGAGAGAGAGAGAGAGAGAGAGAGACTTCCCAAATCTTGCATAATTACATTAGGTGCGAAAATATGGCCATAAGATTCATCATCAGTCTTGGCCCCTAGGGTGCCTCAACATTTTTCCAATAACAACCTGGAATATATTGAGGGGTAGCATCTGAAATGGCGTTGTTTCCAAGGACATAGGTTGAAGAAATATTCCCTGGGGATACGACATTATAAGCTTCGATACTTTATGGTGAATAGGCCTCAGGAACTTAGTTGTTAATATTTCACGTGGAGACTCTACAGAATAAAAATATGGCCTCTACCAGAATACATAATATAATCCACCTTGATCATGATCAAGTCCCAATATATTCATATAGAAAATATGGTGACCTGGAGGAACACCAGAGAGTGTCAGACCTCCTTTTTCTTAGGTAACTCTCATCCAAAAATCTCTCCTTCCGATGTTAATCAAAATGATGAATCTATAAATATGATTGATATACCTGAATATTCACTTTCTGCTGCAAAATTACCTCCATAACCATTAATATATCTCCATAATTCTCCTCTAGAATTCAACCAAGAATTTAGCTCTTCCCATCGACCCTTCTTGAAAATTATTGTCCCTCCTCTGTCCTTTGAATCCCATAACATCATTTTACAAAATATCATGGCTATATTAGGTGGAGGAATACTTGGGGGAAATCAACCTCCCCCACTCCCTATAAATCCTTGGGTCACTTCCATATTTTTTCCCATTGAATCTATCCCAAATTACCCATGACCTCACTGAGAATTACATGAAATATCTGCCCAAATTCGATGGGGATAACACTCACTTAGTTGAAGAGAATATGAGTGATTTATAAGACATTACAGATGATCAGTTTGTAGATCACGATAATGTCTTCATGAGAATATTTGTCCAAACTCTGGGGGGAGATGTTAGAAAATGGTTCAGAGAGTTACTTGTTAATTTAATTGATAGTTGGAAAGCTTTATAAGATGCATTTATGAGACAATGGGGGGACAAAGGGGATATCCTATACTACCTGAATGAATTTATCTCACTCGGGAAAAGAGCCAACGAAACTTTTGATGACTTTAATAGGAGGTTTGATAAGCTCTATAAAAAGATCCCTACAATATAAGTCGATCACAACCAGTAGCTAAAGTGGCATACACCGGGGCATTTAATGTTGATTTTTCCATGACTTTGAGAAAAAGAAGGTCCCTGACCCTGCTAGTAATGAAACATGATGTAATAGACATAGAAGGAAACATGATTGCATCATGAAAGATGAAGCAAAAACAAGAGAAAGAAGAAAAGAAAAAGGTCAGGGAAGACTATGGTACTTTTGATGCAAGTATAGAACCCCAAGAAGCAAAGATGGATGAGATGTCTAGATTGATCAAAAATATGTCAATTTTTTTTTCTAGATTTGAGATAGGCCATAGTAATACGAATAGATCCCCCCTAGAGAGAAGCATAATAAATCCTAACCCTAATCAGTTTAGAAGACCTCCTAATCCACATCTCATGAGGAGGGAGAGAAGAAATGAAGAACAACTCATTCATTCCCCTGTAAAAAACAACAATGATAACAATTTTATTGAAGAAGTAGTGGATTAGTTCTATGATGAATACACATAATAAATACACCTGATTCAAGGTTATAATGATGCCATAAATCTAGCCCAAAATTATTATGAAGAGTCTCTAAGTCCTAAGAAAATGATGTCTAGCAGTCATCCCAACAAAGGAGCTTTATCCTCAATTCAATACATAATTTTTGTTGATGAGCTACAAGCTGAGATGCGTAAGAAGTACGATCTCATGCCTCGACAGAAAGAAGTTGCTGTAGACATTCAACCTCAGGCTAAGAAATCTAGTCCAAAGTTGTCCAAAGGTAAATCTAAAGAGGTTCAAGACATCCCTAAGGTAGGTGAGGTTTTGGAGCCTGTAAAAAAAGAAAAAGAAACTAAATAGCTTGAGGAATTAGCTTCACCTTTAAAGTTTGAACGTGAATTGTCTAAGATCAATATTCTTATTCCTTTGGTGGAGCTGGTTAAAAACCCCTCATACCAGAAACAAATTGAGAAAATGATGCATGGGAAGGGATCAATAAATCCTCTTGATACTTTGAATGTACAAGATGAGTCCCCTACCATATTTTTTGGTCCTCATATTGATGATAAATAGGAATATGTGGCACCCTTCTATGTGACCTTGAATATTCATGATAAGATGTTGCACAAATGTATGATTTATTATGGAGCATCACATAATCTTATGCCCAAAATAGTCATGGAAAAGTTGGGGTTGGAAATAACTAGGCCATATCATGATCTTTATTCGTTTGATGCAAGGAAAGTGAAGTATTATGGGTTGATTAAATATGTGGTTGTCACCCTGGGCCAACTGCCTATTAAGAGCATTATAATGGACGTGGTGGTGGTTGATGTACCAACTAATTAGGGCATGTTGTTGTCCATAACTTGGGCATGAAAATTGGGAGGAACTATGTAGATGCATATGACTTATGCCACTGTACCAATTTTTGGAGGGGAGCTCAGAAGGCTGTACCAAGAGACAAAGTTTTCTTATGTGGTCAGTGATCGGAACAACCTTATGAATCATCTCATATATGTTGTTTATGAAGATTTGGGTTTTTATATCCTATCTATAAATGAAGAGTAAAATGAAACCCCAATGCTTGTAGATCCTCTCGTAAACCCTGTAGAGGAAGTAGATGACCTATGGAAAATGTTTTTTGATGGTGCATGCTCAAAAGAAGGAGTTGGGGCTGGTATAATTCTCATCTCTCCCACCAAAAAATAAATTCATTTTTCCTACAAGCTTGAGTTCGAGGCCACAAATAGCATGGATGAATATGAAGCCTTGATCTTAGGCTCAGAGGCAACAAGATGAATGCAAATTACCAAACTGGTGGTATTTGGATATTCATAGTTAGTTGTGTATAAAGTAAAATGTTCCTATCAAACATGGCATCTAAGAATGAGGGCATACAAAAATCGGGTATGGGATGTGATTTATAATTTTTATGTAACTTTCAATATTTAAATTTTTTTGAGAGAGTTTAATCAACCAGTTGATTCATTAGCAATAGTTGTCAATACCTTTAAAGTACCAGCGACCCGTCAAGTTAAATATGAGATTGAAATGAGATACAAATCTTCCATTCATGATAATATCAAATATTGACAAGTTTTTGAACATGATCAACAAATAAAAAATTCATGGAAATAATAGATAATTTTGCAAATAATCATATTGATTCAAATGATGAAGAAGACACCAAACATGAGATTGGGGAGGAGGTTGAAGATGTCCCCAAATTTAGCAATCACATGGCTGAGCATAAAGTCTTGCAGCTTAAGAATAACTTCATTCCCAAAGTACTCGTGTCTTTGGAGCAATTGTTTGATAGAAATGAAGTACCTGTAAAACCAACTATCCTTCCTAGAGATGGTAGCATTGAGGAATATAATATTGCGAATGAAAAAAATCCTAAATATATTAAGCTATACAAAAATATTCTAGTCGATCATAGGGAAGAGTATTTGCAGTTGTTCAAAGAGTACATGGATGTCTTTGTGTGGAGATACAAGGACCTAAAAACTTATGATACTAGTATCATCCAACATCGACTACCCCTCAAAAGTAGTACTAAGCCTTTTAGGAATAAGCTCAAGAAATATAATCCTCTTCTTTTACCTACCATTGATAAAGAAGTGAGAAAATTATAAGATGCCCAGATTATCATTCCCTTAAGGTACTCTGAATGGGTTGCTAATTTAGTTCTAATGAAAAAGAAGAGTGGGGAAATAAGGCTACGTGTGGACTTTAGGAACCTGAATATATTCTCTCTAAAATATAACTACCCCCTTCCCAAGATGGATTGTACACTGCAGAAAGTAGTAGGGGCAAACAAGATATCAATGATGGATGGTTTTTCAAGATACAACCATGTGGTCATGTGTGACAAAATGGGGAAATTTAATGTGTGACAAAATGCATTTTGGTCTAATAAATGCAGGAGAAAATTTTCATAGAGCTATGGACATTGCTTTTGTAGGTGAGAGAGACAAGTTCATTGTCATATACCTTGATGACCTGACTATTTTCTCCAAGACAGATCAAGATCGCATGAAGCATTTTTGGAAAACCTTTGTGAAGTGTAGGAATTTTGGGTTTTCCTTGAACCCCCAAAAGTCTTATTTTTCTATGGAAGAAGGAAATCTTCTTGGCCATATAGTATCCAAAGAAGGGGTGAAGATAGATTTGGAAAGGATGGAGGAAATCAAACAAATTTCTCAGCCTAGGAACAAGAAATAAGTACAATATTTCCTAGGTAAAATAAGATTTTTGAGAAGTTTTGTCCCCGACTTCACTAAAATGGTGAAGAATATTACCAACATGTTGAAAAAATACCATGAATTCAAGTGGACAGTTGAAGCCAAAGAATCTTTCCAGTAGATCAAGGAATCCTTGGGAGATTCTCTAGTACTGATCAACCCGAATTATGACAAGGATTTCCTCATTTTCTATTTTGCGTTGATGCATACAATAGTTGTTGTGTTTCTCCAGAAAAAATGAAAAATACCAAGAGCAACCCATAGCCTTTTTCAGCAAGGCCCTGAGAGATGTTGAGATGAAGTATAGTAGCATGGAAAAGAAGGCTTATGCGCTCGTCAAAAAAATTAAAGGCTTTCAAAGACTATATATTGCATTCTAAGATATTGGCTTATATACCTACCAATACTATAAATGATATTCTCACACAACTTGACAGTGAGGGAAAAAGGGATAAATGGATTGCTAAGATTCAAGAGTATGACATGGAGATCAAGCCCACAAAGATGGTAAAAGGACAAGGACTAGCCAAACTGTTGGTTGAATCTAACTGCAAAGTTTTATAATTGAATGCACTATCAACAAACATCATAGCAGAAAAGTATGAAGAGGATGAAACATAAGAACCATCCTTAGAGATAAGTGCCAAATTTTCTCAGTTTGATTGGGATAAATACATCATATTTTACTTATAAAATTTTTTCTTCTCACCAACATGGGATAAATCCAGGGCTAGGTATATTAAGCTTAAGGTTGTAAAGTATTGCATTTTAGGGGAAATTTTTTTTTGGAAGGACCTTGGGGGAATCCTACTACATTGCCTCACTGAAGAAGAAACCAAGGGCATAATCCTTGAGTTTCATAAGGGTGTGTGTGGGGGTCATCGTGCTTGGAGAGTCACTGCATACAATATCCTTAGAGCTGGGTATTACTGACCCTCTTTGTTTTTTGATGTAAATTGTTTGGTTTGAGCATGTGTAGAATTTCAAATGTGTGCAGGAAAGCATAAGTTGTTTCCCCTCCCACTAAAACCAAACAAAGTTGAGACACATTTTCAACAATGGGGATTAGACTACATTGGTGAGATTAATCCAAACTCAAGTGGACAAAACAAATGGATTTTGATAGCCACATATTATTTCAAAAATGGATAAAAGTCATACGTACAAGGGAAACTGTAATATCCCTAGGCTGAACCCAATTGTATTGTAAATGAAAATGTACTTAAGCTGATGAGTTGTTTGATATCATTTTGTATGCACATTTCATGGCATAGTACGTGCATGTGCTGCGCAGTAAAATGATGAAGTGTGCACCTTCCAGGATACCGCGTGCAACAACTTAAGTGCGTGCGATTTTGAGGCCATGGAGCCTTTGTGTATATGTTGTGTTTTATAGGATGGTGAGCGAGTAATTATAAGCTAGTATGCTTATGTTTTGATTAGGTTGGAGAGCCTAGATGTTAAAATCCAGTGCGCCTATTTTTGTATATGTCTCATCATTAATATAAAATACATCGATGCGTGCAGACCGACCATGATAAAAGAGTATGGGGGACTAAACTCCACTAGTTAGGGAAAGGGGGGGAGGCTAAAAGTTAAGGAAAAAGGCTAAGCTAGGGAGCTTAAGCCAAAAAGGAATATTATATTAATATTTCTTAAAGTATAAAGTATGGATAATTATTTCCAGGATTCAGACCATCATTCCTTCCATCATTCGATCATCGATGCAACCATTCCGTGAGCATTCACACACCCATGGAGCTATCCTTCATAACTTCATGACTGTATCAGAACCGATATCCATAGCCATACTTGTTCATGTAGCTGGTTATCTTTGGAGCTGGACTGAAGAAGTGGGTTGTCAGGCCCGTGAGAAATTTCTCTTTGGGTGAAAGAATCGTTGGGGAATTGATTTCCTGAAGGTGCTAAACTGTAGCTACAGGGCTCAGAGACTTCCTATCCTTCCTATTGTTGAATCGCATAAAGGAAGTGGGGTAGTCGAAGGACTGTTGAGCAGAGAAGGGGCACACTTCCTGGGTGGGACATGCATGTGGGGAATGAGGGACTATAGGTTGTTAGTTTGAGTTGGCACCTGTGACAAAATATTTCCTATTGTCTATGAGCCATTAGCCTGGTTGGGAATCCCTTTGCCTGGGTGGAGTTTAGTCCTAGCTCGGGGGTGACCCACTGCTGAGAGTGATGAGAAATGTGGTCTAAAGCTGGGAGGTTCGTGGAAGGTTTGCGCGCAGTTGGTGATACTCTTACTCTTACCAAGATAAGTGTCAAATGTGTCATAAAATTACTTGTTGCATTGTTATTTACGTGTTTATTTTTATGGGTTTATCCTATGTGTGGTTATAACTGTCTTTATATTTATGGGTATTTCCTGTATATGCTGCATGTATATGTTTATTGTTATTTCAGTGTGAATCCATGCATTTACAAATGTATTTGTTTGTTTATGTTTTATATATAAAGCTTCCACAAGAGTTCTGTGTGTACATGTTTTCATTGCTTCCAGTTCGAAAAATTTATGTGGCATAGCTCAATTGGATTTTGGGTATGTTACAATCCACAAAGAGAACAAAAGTGTTCTCTCGTGTATCGTGGCCCAACCTGGGTGGTCAAGGACGTTACAATATGGTATCAGAGCTTCAGTTTTCAACACTGAGCCTGGATGGGTAGAGCAAGTTGAGTTGAAGCAAAATTGCACAGAGGATTAATTTCAAAGTGGCCAAATTTCGAGTTGCAGAGCATCCATGGTAAAAAGTAACAACAATTGGGAGAAATTGGGAAAAAGCCTCAATTTCTGTTGTTAAATTCATGGGTAAATCGAGAAATTCGGCTAATTGGTGAGATATTATTGGTTTAATATCTGTTCTATTAAATTCGAACCTGGAATTGGTCGAATTTGAAGTTACAGTGAAGCCATGACAGATGGAGTGAGATTAATAATTAAAATTCTCAATTCGTGAATTGAGTGTGGGAAAAATCCGTTATAGAAATGTCAACCCATAGCGATTTTTCGTGGCATAGGTTGAACTAGTGTTATCGGGGTGAAATTGAACAAATTTCATAATTGCATAATGTCTATGGTAGAAATTGGGAAAAAGTTAAGTAAAAGAACCAATTTCTGCAGCGGAATTCACGAAGAATTGATGCGCATAAAAATGAATGTGCACAGGTGGGCACACTAAAAAGGCATGATGCATGGTAAAAATCTAGTGATATGTAAAAATTTTGGCACCACGCGGAAATAAATGTTGGTGTGCTAGTGCGTACGCTAAATTTTGGCACCGCACGAAAAAAAATGTTGGTGTGTGCGCTACATTTTGGCGTCGCGCAGAAAAATGTTGGTGTGCAGGTGTGTGCGCTAAATTTAGCATTGTACGATGTGCACACACATAATAATGGTGTGCGTGGTGTGCACAGTGTTGACGGAGCACAGAGGAGTTTGGTTGGTGCACGTGTAGTATGAGTATAAGTTGTCACACGACAGTGTAGTAAACGGTGCGTGGTAGGGGCTACTAAACTTTGGCATGGTGCAGCACGTAGAGTAAAATGCGCGTGGAATATCAGCGCACGATACAAAAACTGCGCGCAACAGGTAATAGTGCAGGAACCAAAACTATGCGTGGTGGATATTGGTGTGCGACATAAATGTAATGTGCGCCATTTATTGTGCGACAGAGAAGTGATACACAGTGGTTATAGGTGCGCGGAGCATGATTTTCCTTGTGATGTTGTGTCGCAGGGTGAATATGGGTTTATAGGTTGAAATTTGCACGTGCAAAGTTGTTTGGAGGGTGAACAACAACATAAAACCAATGATTTTCTGTGACATTTTATATCATTTGAACGTCATATTTTTGCAGCGCGTTTTTTAGGCCCTTAAGAGCGTTTTTAGGTAATTGAAAGACAAGAGAACATAGTGTGCCTTGACACAATTTGTCTCTTCATCTCAAATAAAAGATCTCAGAGAGAGATTTCTAATGGTGTAAATCATTCGTCAAACAGAGTTTTTATGAGAAAGTTACATCAGAAACAGTGGAGGGTAAATTTTAAGACCCATCTAACTTCAAAGAGCCATAACTTCCTGCCCCGGAATCAGATTGAGGTGCAAGAGTAGTCAATGGAAATATATTGAACCATATAAGACAGTCATAGAGCTGAATTAAATTTTTGGAAATTTTAAAATTGTTTAATATGGAAAATAAGGCACCTGTAGTATTCCATACCAAAAACAAGAATTGACTTAGAACTTCAATAGGTTGTAACTAGCAGCTCGGAACCCCAAAAAAGGTGAAACTTGGACAGAGTGTCAATAATATGTATATGAAGAAACCCAATTGAGATCCTATGGAAAATCCAATGGAGTAGGTGTGAACTTGCATAATTACAACGCAGATTTGCGCTAAGTTGAAAAATGAACAAAAAAATTAATGGGCAATTTTCAAATAACCATAACTTTCTACTCAAGACTTGGAATTGAGCATGGGAGTAGGTGTTGGAAAGGTCTCGGACAACATAATATGAATATTCAACCAAAAAAATTATCTATGCTTTCAATTATTTAGGAAATCAGAAGAAATAATTTTGATATATTATTGAACCAAAATGATTCATATTTTCATAAAATTGTTGAAACAATGAGCCTGACAAAGTTTTGTCAGCTACACATTTTGCAGAGTTAACAACAACTAGATCAGATCAGGATCAACATAGAGTCCTGAGTAATGGAAGGGGCACAAGGGACTTATGGTCAAGAGGATTATATTAGAGGGATGGATGTCTCTTTCATCAAGGATGGGACAGTTAATATTCAAAGGTATTTGAGTGGATTTCCATCATTCATCAGTGACAAAATACAGTATGATGATCCCAAGACATTGGAGGATACCATAAGGCAAGTTAAATGCCTATATGATCAGCAAAAAGCAAGGCCAACTTTCCAAAATCTTGGGAAGACAAAAATAAATTCAAGATGGATCAAGGGAAGAAGGGAAATAAGCCATTATTATTCATAAATAATACTAAGGGACAACCAACTTCTAGAGAACCCATAATGATTGAGGTAGGGGGTCAAAGGCCAAGGAAACCACCTATTCAATGTTGGGGTTGTAAAGGAGATCATATGTTCAGAGATTGTCACCAGAGAGGTGAAAACATGAGGACTATTCACAATATACAGCAAGATGAAACAGTGGAGGACATGGGAAGAAATGTACCAAGGATCTATGCAGCCCTGGACAACAAGCAAGAAGAGTATCAGTCACATATGATTGAAGTGGAAAGAATGATCAACAGCCAAACCATTGCTATTTTAATTGATTCGGGATGTAGTCATAGTTATATAGATCCTAAGATGGTGGAAAGTTTGCATTTGCCAAGAAGCAAGCATTGAAAATCTTGGTTGGTGCAGCTGGCTACTGGAGCCAAAAGAAAATTTAATGAGATGGTTAAGTCATGTCTTATGGACATGTATGGACTGAACACTAGGACAGATTTGAACATCTTGCCTTTAGGTTCCTATGATTGTCTAATTGGGATGGATTGGTTGGACCAGCATCATGCTATCCTAGACTATCATAACAAAGAATTTACTTTCTTGGATGAGGAAGGGAAACTACAAAAAGTGCAGGGAATTCCTAGGGAAGTAACCATCAGAGAAATTTCAGCATTGCAGATGAAGAAATGTTACAAAAAAGGGTGTCAAATATTTGCAGCTCATATGGAAGAGACACCTAAAGATAAGGTTCCAAATTTGGAAGACCATGTAGTCCTGGAATATTTTGAAGATGTGTTCCAGGAGGTACCAAGACTACCCCCAAAGAGAGATATTGATTTCTCTATAAATCTAATGCCTAGAGCAACTCCAGTGTAAAAGACTCCTTACAGAATGAGTACACCAGAGTTGAAGGAGTTGCAAACGCAGCTTGAAGAACTTTTGAAGAAAGGGTATATACACCCAAGTGTGTCACCTTGGGGTGCCCCAGTATTGTTTACCATTTGTAAGCAGGGGCTCCTCTGGAAGAGAATGAGCTTGCTAGCTTTGATGCTTTGTTTGTCTATATGCGATCTCCCTCTGCCATTGATCTTCAAGTTTCTGCGACTTTCTTCAGTACGAATCCCGCGTTCCACCACGACGAAATCCCTTCCGTTCTATTAGAAACTGAGCAAATGGATTCACGACTCGCCTTTCTGGTTTCTCACTGCCCTAGCGGCCACCTGCCTTAGAGGGACTTACTCCACCAGTCACTGCGGCTTTACTCCACCCTCTGGACAACTTTACCAATAGAAGAAAGCAACCTAGGCCCGAACACTTCAGCGCACAAAGAATGCAAATATTGGCAATGAACACAGAGTCACAATGCGCACATAAACAGAGTATAGACAAACATTATAGGATTTTTCAGAGAAATGCGGAAGTCTTTTTATTACAGAGCCGAATGGCTACCCGGGAATTACAATATGATGTGCAGGAGGCACAACTCTCGACTGAGCAGGATGCTCATACACTGAGACAGATTTGACTGACTCGACTATGTATTGCTGCCACTTTAGGTTCACGCTGGTTGAGCCAGAATCGCGTAGGCTTATCACAATACCCTAAGACAGAAAGACACAAGCTTCAAAGAGAGGGAAGCTAGAGACTCTATACAACAACTCAGACCCGATTGAGTGATACCGAGAATGAGAGACTCATCCTCCTTATATAGCAATTTTGGAGGAGGGAGTACTCATGACACATCAAGACTGATCGAGACTAGTGGACCTACCTGTCGTCCACTATCTTAGCTTTATTAGTCCAGTGGATGGATTCACGCAGGAATCAATGTCCGGGACGACAAACTTTATTAGTACAAAGTATTTATCGGGTGGTCACGCAGGATTCCCGTAACAAATATTGTAAAGGACAGGCCCACATGAGCAATCATGCAAGATTCTCATAGTAGGACGACATGACATTAAACTAGTGTCTTCATGAAAATGTGGGTCAAACCTCACCAGAAGTCGGAGAAGTGCTCCGAGTTTTCATGATGACAACTGACAGACAAATGACTTAAAGAATGTACACAGTGGAGTTGATTTCGACAACCCATGGAAAACGGATGGCACCACTGTCGGCCACCAAGACTCGAGTCAATCATAAGGTCGATCACGATGATGATTAAAGCAATATGGGTCCCAATGCTGAGTGTAGACTTGTCGGAGAAGTATTGGTTCTTCATCATCATATTCTTCGAGCATGAATTTGGTGCGAATTACCCATGGATATTTTTCTTGTATGAAAATGCTTTTGAATTCTTCTTCAGAGTATA
>ML777672.1:1398178-1412543 GCA_009831015.1 Picea engelmannii
GAGCAATTTGTTCTTCGCCCACTTAAGTTTATTTACTGATTATCAATCCATGAGAGCACTGGTTCATTTGTTTATCATCTTGACTGTCTGAATACCATGTTTGAATTGAGTTATCCCACTGATCAGTCTACACAAAACACAAATTTTTTTTTTACTTGAAGTTACCAAGCACCTTTGGTCTACAACCACAAAGGGTTTCTTGGAGTGATAACACCAGACATCTCTAAAGATGAGCCCATTTGAGGCACTTTATGGAAAAAAGTGCAACACACTGGTAAGTTGGGATAACCCAGTAGATAGAGTAGTGGTTGGGCGAGATTTTCTCAGGGAAATGGAGGAGGAAATGATGAAAATAAAAAAAAAATTAAAGGCTTCCCAAGACAGGCATAAAATCTATGCTGATAAAGAAAGAACTCACGGGGAATTTAAAGTTGGGGACCATGTATTTTTGAAAGTGAAGGACAACAGAAGTTCCCTGAAGTTGGGAAATTGTTCAAAGTTGGCAGCTCGCTATTGTGGGCCATTTTAAATACTAGAGAGGATAGGTCCAGTGGCTTATATGATTGCATTGCCTGAATCTATGTCTGTTCATAATGTATTCCATGTATCATTGCTTAAAAAATACATACCTGATGTTAATCATGTTATTGATTGGAATGTGATTTGAGTGGAGTAAGAAGGCACTTTTCAAGTGCATCTGGTATGCATTCTGGACCAGAAAATCAAACAACTCTGGAATCGATCCATAGGGCCTGTAAAGGTCCAATGGACCTGGTACGATCCTGAGGATGCTACTTGGGAGCATGAGGATGCAATGTGGGCAGATTACTCACATATTTTTTTAGGATTTTTGAAAATTTTGTTGTATATGTGTACATAATGTACTGAGGACAATGCATAAATAAGGGGAGGGGATTGTAATATCCCTAGGCCGAACCTAATTGTAATGTAAATGAAAATGTACTTAAGCTGGTGAGATGTTTGATATCATTTTGTATTCACATTTCATGGCATAGTGTGCGCATGTATTGCGCAGTAAAATGATGAAGTGTGCACCTTCCAGGATACTACGTGCAACAACTTAAGTGCACACAATTTTGAGGCCAGGGAGCATTTGTGTATATGTTGTGTTTTATAGGTTGGTGAGTCAGTAATTATAAGCTAGTATGCTTATGTTTTGATTAGGTTGGAGAGCCTAGATGTTAAAGGCTAGTGTGCCTATTTTTGTATATGTCTCATCATTAATATAAAATACATCATTGCACATAGACCGACCACGATAAAAGAGTACAGGGGACTAAACTGCACTAGTTAGGGAAAGGGGGGGGATAAAAGCTAAGGAAAAAGAATAAGCTAGGGAGATTAAGCCAAAAAGGAATATTATATTAATATTTCTTAAAGTATAAAGTATGGATAATTATTTTATCGTAAGTCCCAAAGTTGGGGACAAGTGGGCCAAAGTAGCTCCCAATATGACAAGTGTCAAGTTGGGAACATGCATACATATTGTTTGGACTTAGTTCATTTTCCAGGATTCAGACCATCATTCCTTCCATCATTCAATCATTCATGCAGCCATTCCATGAGCATTCACACACACATGGAGCTATCCTTCGTACCTTCATGACTGTATCATAACCTGTATCCATAGCCATACTTGTTTGTGTAGCTAATTAACTTGGGAGCTAGACTGAAGAAGCGGGTTGTCAGGTCCGTGGGATATTGAAGAGGCGAGTTTTCAGGCACGTGAGAAATTTCTCTCTAGGTGAGAGAATTGTTGGGGAATTGATTTCCTAAAGGTGCTAAACTACAGCTACAGGGCTCAGAGACTTCCTGTCTGGCCTATTGTTGAAGCCCAGAAAGGAAGTGGGGTAGCCGAAGGACTGTTGAGTAGGGAAGGGGCACATCTGGGTGGGGAATGCATGTAGGAAATGAGGGACTATAGACTATTAGTTTGAGTTGGCACCTGTGACAGATTCTTTCTTGTTGCCTATGAGCCATTATCCTGGTTGGGAATCCCTTTACCCGAGTGGAGTTTAGTCTCATCTCGGGGGTGACCCACTGCTGAGAGTGATGAGCAGTGTGGTCTAAGGATGGGAGGTTCGTGGAAGGTCTTCACAGAGTTGGTGATACTCTTACCAAGATAAGTGTCAACTGTGTGATAAAATTACATGCTGCATTGTTATTTACATGTTTATTTTTATGGGTTTATCCTATGTGTGGTTATAACTGTCTTTATATTTATGGGTATTTCCTGTATATGTTGCATGTATATGTTTACTGTTATTTCAGTGTGAATCCATGCATTTTATAGATGCATTTGTCTGTTTACATTTTATATATAAAGATTTCGCAAGAGTTCTGTGTGTATATGTTTTCATTGCATGCAGTTCAAAAAATTTATGTGGCATAGCTCAGTTGGATGTTGGGTATGTTACAGTATGTTCCACAGAGAGAACGAAAGTGTTCTCTCATGTATCATGGCCCAGCCTAGGTGGCCAGGGACATTACAACAACCACCAATACATTCATCATAAAGTTCCTAGAGGAAAATATCTTGGACATATTTGGGTTCCTAAGAAAGATCATTGTTGACAATGCTTAGGCCTTCAAATCTACCAAACTAGTTAAGTTTTGTGAGTACTATAACATAGAGTTGGGACATTCTACTTCTTACTATCCGCAAGGAATTGGTTTGGTTGAATATTCCAATGAGAACCTTATCAAGATTATCAAGAGAATGCTATCTCAAAACAAGATGGCATGTGATTCCCATCTGAAATATGTTGTCTGGGAAGATAGAGTTAGCATTAAGAGGGCCATTGGAACTTCCACTTTTCAGCTAGTGTATGGGTTGGAATCCATTTTCCCCATTCAACTTAGCCTCCCCGTGATAAAATTACTACAATATGAGAGGTAGAATCAAATCAGATGTAGAGAAGAATTAATTAGCTAATTGAATTCTAGAAGGTAAGAGAGCAAGTTCAGATAAAGTCCCAAGCTCATCAATCAAGAATAAAATAAATATTTGATAAAAGGACCAAAGAAAGAAATTTCATGGCAGGGGATTTGGTCCAGAAATGGGGTTCCCGAAGGGAATCTAAAGGGAAAGTGGTTGCAGTCCAAGATAACAACACTTATTATTTAGCTCAGTAGGATGGAGATTTGTTTGGGGATCCTATAAACGGGAGGTTCCTCAAGCACTTCTTACAGTATTGTTTACTACAAAGTTTTCTCACCTTGTACATAAACAATTCCTTTTCATTTATGTTCATGAATTTTTAATTTTACTTCATTCACCATTCATTACTTCAGAAAGTAGGTAGGTTTCTAAAAACTTGTTGAGCATTTTTGTGTCACACATCAGATCAATTTTCAGGTCCAAAGGAGATGTATCTTTTCGAGCAGACTCCATAACCCAACATAAGAAAGGCACTTAGTCTACAGTTCTCAATAGACCGTAGGGGTATGTTTTCCCCCCTGGAACCAAATGTTAGTACTATATTTTTTCCTGTCAATATATGAAGATTAATCATGGTTATAAGGTCAAGATTTAGCAAGTTGAAGGAAGAATTCAAGCTTCAGGAGCCTTTGCGCAGCTCAAAGTCAAATTTTCCTAAGGCATAGTTAAGAAGCAACAAGAAAATAAATTCCCTTGTGAGCATAATGCAAAAATTAATCCCTCGAGGCTTGTTGCAGTCCAAAATGGGATTGTCGCAATCCGAAAGGGGCTTTTCATGGTCCAAAAGGGGTTTTTTCGCAGGCAAAAAGGGGGGCTGATTGAATCTCCCAAGGGCTTGCCATAAGACCGTGGCCTAAAAATTCAAGCGCCAACATTTTGGGAGTTTTTCAGACCCCAAAATATTGATGGACCATATTACATTCCGTGTTTGACCTTCTAGATCAACGGTCATTGGAGTTCCCCATAAGAGTCATCTTGAAACACATATTCTAGACCACTCTAATGATCCACCTCCGCTCAATGGCCCAAGTTTAAGTAAGTTCATCCCCGATCAACGGAAAAGATTTGATCTCAGATCTCACAGCCTCCCAACAAGATGTCACATCAGCCTACCAGTAAAGCACTGTCAGACCCAACTAGAGGTTGCCACGTGGACATGTGGAACCCACCACATGCATAGGTTATCAAATCTGAGTGACATGTGTCATGTTCCCCTGCCACGTTAGTACCACCATGGGATAATAGAAAGTCACCATGTGTCTGATTTGGCATCAGCATGGCGATTCTTTCCTTAGTTAATTTTTTTCTTCCGACCATGGTGATATCAACGACCTTCAATGATTCTTGGACTCCCAATGGATGGTCTAGATATGATCCTTTCTGTGGCACTAGATAGACAATTGTGATAGTTCCTTCATCGGAGTCCCACTAGGGACCTCAGTCTTAAACAATCTGAATGAGGCACCTGGGATCAAATGTCCAGATCCAATATTGACTGTGGCACCAGATCGACGGTCATCGGAGTCCCTCTCGGGACCTCACTCTTAACCACTCCAAATGAGGCACCTATGATCAACATTCCATATCCGATCTTGTATGTAACTCCATATCAACGGTTGAGATGAGGTCTGAGACCTTTCTCAAGTGGGGATAATCAACAGTCTAGATCTACTCCCAAGTATCAAAGTCTCTCAGTCATGTGCGACGTCATCTTGCCTGCGAGGCACTGCTAGGGCCAATCAGAGAATACCATGTGGACAATTGGAACCCATCGGATGCACAGGTGAACATATCAAAATTAGGTGACACATGTTCCATATTTCTACCACATCAGTGCCAACATGGACCAGTGAGAAGGTGTCATGTGTCCAATGTGACATCAGTGCGATAATGTTCATGCCTTAGCTGATTTCTTGCTCTTGGTTGTGCTAGATCGACGACCCTTGTACATCATCAGAATACCCCTTGCAAATCCATATTGAGGGTTGAGATGCAGTCTTGGATTCCCCTCGTCGGAGTCATGTTTGAAGTCCAGACCCATAACCCTCTGATGGACGACCCTAATATGCTCTCGGGCCCTTTTTAAGTGAGGCTGATAAACTATCCAGATTTTCTCTTGGACCTATTTCAAGTGGGATTGATCAATGGTCTAGATCTTCTCTCTGGCCTCGAATCATCCTGGTTGAGTGTTGTGTCATCCTGCTAGTAGAGCATTATCAGAGTCAATCATTGGTTTCCATGTGGACACAAGGAACCCACTGGATGCAAAGGTCAAAACACCAAAAAGGGATGACACATGTCCCATTCTCATGTCGCGTCAGCACCATCATGGGCCAATATAAAATTGCCACGTATCTGGGTTGACGTCAACATTATTGGGTTATTGACTTAGCCATTTTTTACTTTTAGTCGAGCTCAGATCAATGTCTCTCCTTGTTTTGGTGAAATATTAACGATGGAGATCATCTTTGATGTCATTTTTGGAGAAACACGATGAATTTACCCCAATGTAAGTTATGCCCAATCATCTCAATGATGATTTCGCTAAAGAAAGGGCAAGTTCAATTGATTAGCGGTCCAGATTGGATCATGTTCTAGATCAACGATTCAACTTTTTTTTTTTTTTTCAAGGAATATTGGGCTCATCAATTTGCATATCAATGACCCATATTTGATCAGGTCCGTGATGGAAGGTGCATAATCGGTCCAAGATAGAAAACCCAAATTTCATAACAGCTTTTCCTTGATCGTTGACACCTCAATCATCGATACACCAAGAATTAGGGCTTCCTTCCAAGGATGAAAAGTTCTGTGCTAAAATATCAATGGTTGAGATTGCTTGTTGAGTCTAATATGATGGTTTTTGAGTTTCATGCTTCTGCAAATTCGATTTCGAGCATCCATCCATCAGAAAAAATGATTGCAAGCATTTTAAGGGGAAAATGGAAATGATATTTTGGTTGGAAAATATCAAGCTGCTCCACAATTTCATCATAACATAAATCCACCAGGTGAAGGTAATTTTTAAAATTTCACCAGGAGGAAAATCACTCAAGAATCAAGAAGTTGGAAATGGTTTCAAGAAGTTGAAAGTGGTTCCAGGAAGTGGTTTTAGAGCATGAGCGAGAGGAATACAAGACAATGAAGGAACCCATTGTTAGGGAGACACTTTGGTGAATTGAAGAGTTTCTTATAACTAGAGTTATTTGACCAGAAACCTTGAGCACAATCAGTTGATAAATCCAACATGCAGTAGAGATGCATCCCCTTCATTTAACTTTTCACTCTATAATTCTTCTATTGTGTTTGTGTTCTTGTAAAGCATCTCCTCCCATTTTTTAGTTCTTGTATCAGATCCAATTTATAAAAACTTAGACAATAATCCATTCTTCATGTTCAGTATTATTGTATGATGTCTGGTAATGACACATAAGTGATTTCCTCTGAATGTATGACCATTTATTGTCATTTTCTTTATGCATTTGAATGATATGCAGAGGGTACCTCATTGAATTTGAGTGTATGAATATGTTAATTGTTTGAAGCATGTTTTATTGATCTATATCCACCTGTTAGAGATGTTGAATTCATAATTGCTCAGCATGTTGTTCTATTTACATAAGATACATGATTCATTCTCAGTAGTGCCCTATATGTTTATCTCATTTTTCTTCCAATTCATCACTTCATTCTCCTTTTAAATCTTGATTTTTTGAAACACTCATAGACATATGCCTCTGATAGTTGAGAGAATTTGTCATCTGATCTGAGATTGTTTAAGGTCCTACGATTTTAGAAGAGAAAGAGAGAGAGAGGGAAAAAAATCCCAAATATTGCATAATTACATTAGGTGCGAAAATTTGACCTTAAGATTCATCTTAAGTCTTGTCCCCTGGGGTGCCTTGGCATTGTTCCAATAACAATTTGGAACATATCGAGGGATAACAACATCCCCACTATAATACCCATTTTAATTAATGCTTAGTGTAGATATAATTTGTAGCTACAACCAAGCGATGTATATGCGAATTGTATTTCTAAGTTTTAACAATAAAATGTGATGCCAGTTGTTGGGGGATATGGATAGAGGTGGAGGATGAATTAATACACAAGAGAGAGAAGGGTATATGAGATATTCTAAGAGAAGGTTCCAAGGGGGATTACCCATGTATATTAATTCCATGCACATTCCTAAATTGTATTATCATTATGTATTAAACTTTATCTGATTGAGTGTCCCCAAAGCCAATCATTGAATGCAAGTAAGAGGGTGGGTGTGAGAATTCACATCCCATAGCTATTAGGAACATGGTGGATGGGTACAATCATCTTGGGGAAGTGTGTGACTCAAGTAAAGCAAGACAAAGGGAGGAAATTCCTATGGGTTGTTACAATAGTTTTTAGACATTTAGTTTTTGGCATGAACAACAAGTAAATGGTAGAAAAGAGGATCTTAGAGTTGGAGCTACGATGGAGGGTAAATTATGGAGCATGCTATAGTATTTTTGGAGCATTTTGGAGCTAGAGACTGAATATTCAGGTTCTTAGGCCTAAAGAGTGAACTCTTGTGTGAGTTGCACAGTAACAATAAGTGTTTGATGTTGTTTTTTGGTAGTTTTCATGGCAGTGAATTATCTTGATTTTCCCAACAGAGAGATTCATGGTTACCTATTCCATGGAGACCCTAAGAAATAAATGGGATGCTCAAGGGATTAAAATCATTGAAGGTGTATATTCCTTGGTTTGGGTAGGTCAAGAGGAAGAGAGCTGGTGGAAAATCAGGATAGTTGTAGGAGAATACCAGTGGGTTGTGGGTTTTTTAAGTTGTGAGTGGATAGTGAGAGACCATCCTCTTTTGTATATTACTAGCCCCATCTTGAGGGTGACTTGTTGCTGATATTTTGAACAACAATTTTATGTTTAGGTGGAATGCCCATCCCAAGCAGTTGGTTTTACAACTCAATTAAAAGATAAGTGTTTTATATGTTGTACGTGTTATATTTATGAGTTGTAATCACTATGCATGAACTATGTGTATAACACTATTTTATATGATGTTGTGTGAGTTATAAGTTGCATTCATGTTTGTTTTAAAAGGTTGTATATGCATTTAGTAAATGGTATTAGATAATAACTAAATTTGTATGTAATTCGTAGTTGATAAGCTACAAGATTTTTAACACACTTTTTCATCCTCCAATTGAGTTGATATAACAAAGAAAACAATGATGGAAAAATGGCTAATTAAAGGACAAAAGAACCAAATTGTCATGGGCTAGACCCCTATACATTTTGGCTGATGCTTGCCAGCCTTAGGGGGGAGTCCCAAGGGTAATTTGTCGATGTCTAGAATTCTGATTTTCTACAAAAGGTGTCAAAAATAGTAGTTGATAAGGCTTGGATAGTGTGTTAAAACTTCCCAAGACATGGGGGAAAAGATAGTTTTGTTTTCTTGGAGTGATCCTACAGGGTTAGCATAAGAAAGATAAAATAAAGAAGGAAAGAAACCACTTAAAATATTTATCAAGATCACAATAAATGGTAAGAAGCTAATAATTTAATTGCAAGAATTAAACAAAACACCAACAAGAAGGAAGGATCGAGAAAAAACAAAAAAAATATTTATTATAGGCTTGTCAAAGGGTTGATTGTGCCACAATAAACAAGTCCACTACTGGTACAATGAATATACTTTCTCAAAGAGAGAGTAGCTAGACTATATAATGAGGGAGAGATAGAAAGAAAGAGTGTATGTTGTTGCTACAAAAATCTGACCAATACAATGTAGTTTGACCTCTAATATATAACCTCAAGGGCACACTTTACTAAGCAACTAAATAGGGCACATATGAATAGGAGAGAGGGAGGAGTATGAACATGAGTGAGAGGAATAGGAGTGATGAGTAAGGAAACACATGCACATGGGGTATATTAGAGTGAGAGTATGAGTCAACTCTTCGTGTAGAATAGTAAAGACCAAGTAGGAGGCATGTTAAGTGCAGGAAAATATGAGGGTGCACATTCTAATCTAGGGAGAAAGTGCATGGGAAGGTGGAAAAGGAGAAACATGATATAAATAAGTGTTAGGGAGTGAGAAAATAGGAGGATTAAGGGAAAATAAAATGCATGGTAGGAGGGAAATGTTAGGATATTTAGACACTAAGGAGTTACTTAATATCTATTTGGTCTAATGTGTTGTTAGGTAAAAGTGTGTTTCTTAGTGTGTTTCTTTAGTATGAATTAGTATGCATTTGTAGTTAGGAAATCCGACAGTCACGATATGTTCCCAACATAGAGTGATCTGACGGTTCATATTCTCCTCGATCTTAATGACCATTGATTTGTGGCTTAACACCCGATTGGTCCATGATCTCTATTTAAAGAGCACGAAGGATCATTTGTCGATGATTGATTGTGAGAAAATCTCTTGTAAAATATCTTTCTAATATTTCCCCCTATTAGAAAGTGGTCGCGTTGGCTGGGGCTGTGGATGTTTCCCCCTAGGGTTTTACCACATCAAAACATTGGTGTGTTGATCTTTGATCTAGTTGTGTGAGTGGTTACTGAAGGTGTTCTTCCTTTGTTGGAATACATGTTTTGTTGAACATGGTATCAGAGCATGTTTGAAGACTCACTCATGTTGTAGATCGAGATCGTGAAGATGAGTTATCTCATCTCCATTTTCTTCCATTTTCATACAATTATGGGCTGAGAGGATTGTTTGATTGCATCTGAAGTGCTTGTTTTAGTTAGGAACATTTTTCGTTTCACTCGAAAAGGTTTCTATTTTCCCAATATACGACCATTTCAGCTAGATCCGGAGGTATAAAGCCTGCATACACCCTTTTAAAATTTTTGTAGAGTATTATTTCGGTTTTATATTGTTTGTTTCCAGGTTGCTACTCTTTTAGATATGTGTATGCTCTTTTCCTTGTTCCCTGTATGATCTCATAAAATTATAAACAGATAGGAAAAGGTTCATTTTCCGAGTAAGCTAACCAAGATCTAACCCTTGTTGTCATCGAGAAGAAAAAATTATTTCTTATGTGAAAAGAGTTTTTTTTTAAGCACGATCTCCAAGGTAACCTTCCACAACAACAACACTCTAAATCCTCCTGCTAAACAATACAATATGTTTTGCTAGCCCACTTGGTTAAAAGTTGTCTTATTAAGTAAGAGGTATTGAGTTTAAGTCTCTCTTTTTGTTACTTTTTTTTTTTAAGTTCGTGCTCCATTGTAGAGTGTATTTCACTTCAAGTATAAAAGTGAATCACTATAAGTATCTTTAATATTTTATTTTAGAGTTATTTATTTTGCATGCAACTTTCTTTTATAAAGTAACTTCATTGTAAAAGTGATCCCCACTTCCTTTTATAAAAGTAGATCACTTTATAAAAACAACTTATTTGTAAAAGTGAGGCTATTTGGAGGGGTATCACCACCACATGGTTCTTTGGTTACCGTTTATGCATTTTCTAAAAGGGCATAACTTTCACATTCAAAGTCCGTTTTTAGTGTCGTTTTGTTTTTTAAAACCGCCTAATTTTTCGAGATCTTTCCATCCAGATCATCAATTTAAGTTTTAAATCCATATTATCTTCATATTTAATATGGATTCTTCCAGTAATCTTTTTCTTACTAACACCAACTACTTCCAATGGAAATCCCATATGGAGGATTTATTAAGAAGTAAAGGCTTGTACCAGATTACCTTGGGAAAGGAAAAAGAACCCACTGATGTCAATAAGAAATTCAAATGGGCTAATAGGAGTGACGAAGAACATGGACTGATCAGAATGTTCATCTCTCTTGATTTAAGGTTCTACCTTCAAGAAATTGATGACCCCGATGAAGCTTGGGAAAATCTTGAACTGGTGTTTGGTAAACACAATATTATTCGAGCACATCAGTTAGAAAATAAAATACTAACTTTAATTCCAAATGATTTTTCTTGCATTGAATACTATCTATATAAGTTTAAAACACTCAGATTTTTATGTGAAGAATGTGAGATAAAGTTGGAGGAAAAATGTTGCATCTATATTATTCTTTCTAATCTAGGTAGTTCATATTTTGTGTTTGTATCTACCTTTTATACCATGCAAGAGGATCTATGGAAATCTTATCAAACACTCACTCTTGAGTCCTTTTGTGATGCTTTTATTATAGAGCAATATAAACTTGTACAACTTGGAGTGATCAACACTGCAAATACCTCCAACAAAGCCTTAGTCTCCCAGCAGAAATATAAACCCAAGAATCCCAAGAAGCAACATCCCCACCACAAAAACAAGCAACATAAGGGTCCTAGACTCACTCAGACAACTTCAACTCCTAATGGTGACAAAGGAGAAAAATCTAAAAATAAGAAGACTAATAGACATTGCAATTTTTGTGATAAATATGGTCATGATGGGTCCAAATGTTTCAAGAATATGATATCTTTAGAAGTAGTGATGAACAAGCACAACATAGGTGTTGATTCTACTTCTTCTTCTTCTTATGGACATGCACTTTCTGCTTCTGGTTTCTCCTTCAATGCAACCTCTACTTCTTATTCTGATGAGTGGCTTATTGATTCCGAAGAATCTTATCATATGGCTAAGGATAAAGACATATTTTCTGCTCTAAATGAATGTAACACCAATAAAATATGTGTTGGTGATGATAGATCTCTTAGTGTTGTAGGATATGGAATAGTCCAAGCAGATAATGATCATTTCAATGATGTATTACATGTTCCAAGTCTTTCTTGTGACCTTTTATTAGTATATCAAATAACTTGTAAAGGTGAAGATAAAATCATAGAGTTTTCACCTCGCCAAGTTATAATCAAGGATCTAAAATATCCTAAGCATGTTCTTGCAACTAGAATTGATGATGATATTACCAGGTTGTACAAGTTTGACAAATTTGGGTCATCATCTTTTCCATCAGTTTTTATTGTTCATAGCGATGACTTAAACAAATTTTGGCATGAGTGGTTTGGTCATCTAAACTATCGCTCATTGCAACAACTATGTAATCAACAAATGGTGTCTGGTCTTCCTCTTGTTTCATGCAGAGATGGTGTTTGTGTCAGTTTTGTTCTTAGCAAACATCTTGGCACACCTCGGGCCCTTTGTAGCTTGTTCACAATGACTTGTGTGGTCCACTTTCTTCTCCTTCTTTTTATGGGTGCAAGTATTTCTTAACTTTCATTGATGAATTTTCCATACGTACTTGGTTTACCTCTTAAAACTTAAGAATGAAGTTTTTGACAAGTTTCTAGCCTATAAGGCACTTGTAGAAAAGAAATCTAGACATCAAATTCAAAGGTTAAGAACAAATAATGGAGGCGAATATGTGAACAATAATTTTACAAGTTACTGTACTACATAGGGCATCCAAATGCAACACATTGTTCCATATACACCACAACAAAATGGTATTTCCGAGAGAAAGAACCACACATTAAAAGAAATGGATAATTTTATGATCTAATCTAAGTGATTAAGTCTAAAGTATTTTGCGGAAGGCATCAACTGTGAAAATTACATAGTAAATCGCACTCCCACAAAGGCTCTTAAAAATATAACACCGGAAGAAGATTGAACTAAAATTAAACCATATGTAAGTCACTTTTGTGTATTTGGCAGTATAGCATGGGCTCACATTCCTGATGAGAAAAGGAAAATATTGTAGCCTAAAGGTGAGAAGTGTATATTTGTTGGTTATTCTGAAGATGTCAAAGGTTATAGAATTCTTCAACCACATTGTAATGAAATTATTATTAATAGAGATGTTAAATTTGATGAAAATCCATTGGCCTGCAAGCCTAATTCGATGATTGTGCCTTCTTCGGCCTGTGAGCCATCTTTGGTGTCTGTGCCTTCTTCTGTTCCTATTATGGTTTCTTCTCCATATGATGACAGTGAGGATGAAAATACACTTCCTCCTGCTCACCTTCCTCCATATGAATCCATTGAACCTGAACCAACACCAACACCATCGCTTCCTAGATGGGTCTCTTCAACACGACAAACAATTGGTGATATTGTCGGTGATCGTTCATATCAACATCAGACATGTGCTCAGTTCCAATGAGCCTCTTCTCTTTTGGATCAAGTTTTAGAGACTCATGATCCAGAGACATTTGCAGAAGCTTTAGGTCATCCAGATTGGGATACAACAATGAATGAAGATTATAGTTTTTTAATCGAAAATAATACTTTTGATCGTGTACCTCTTCCAAAAGGAAGAAAACTTGTTAGATGTAAATGGGTCTACATAATTAAGTATGCATCAGATGGAAGTGTTGAAAGACACAAGGCTCAGTTAGTTGCCAAAGGATTTTCCCAAGTTGAAGGAATTGACTATAATGAAACCTTTTCCCCTGTAGCCAAAATGAATTCCATCCACCTTGTTCTTTCCCTTGCTATCTCACATAAATGGGAGTTCCATCAGATGGATGTTAAATTTTCCTTCTTTCATGGGGATTTGCAAGAAGAAATCTACATGGAACAACCTCTTGGATATGTCCAGAATGACTCTAGCCTTGTTTTCCACCTTAAGAAATCTCTTTATGGTCTTAAGCAAGATCCCTGATCTAGGTGGATATCGATGGCCACCCACCTTTTCCGACTGGCTCAAAACATTTTTCTGGCAATTTTGGCAATTTACTATTTTTAGTAGGTTTTAACTTCAGGGGCCATTTTGAGAGCCTAAATGAAGGTTTTTTGAGATTGAGGTTCTCAATGATATCCGAAGGCATGATTGAACCCCAAAAATGAATCTCCTCGACGATACCTTTCTAACGAGCTATCACACGCCTAAAACGGAGATCGTATGCAAAAGTTAGGACCCCGGGAAGTTGATGTACTAACTTACCCAAATGGGGCCCACATGACTTTTGGCGCTTCATCTCCTAGGGTTAGGTTTTTGGATGTCTATGAATTTTGGCATTCTCATCTATTGTAAAAAGGCCTCTAGAGCCTCATTGTATTCATCTTCTCACGGATGCGAGTAGCAGCCACATCTCTTCTCAGAGATAAGCTACCAACGCCCTAGCTAGTTTATTTCCATTCTGTCTATAAGCATATTTCAGTCATTTGTGATTAATGAAATGAAGTCTTATTTCCACTGCATCTCTGCGTTTATGTGTATTTCTGTATTTCATTGTGTTCCTACATAAATCCAGATCAGTGGTATCAGAGCGGTCTGCTCATTCTTGATCCTTCTTTGTGTGTCCCCAACGAGATTAGGGTATAAGGAGTTGGGGCTCGATCTGGTTGAACCTTTGCGAGATCAGCCTCGCAAACCCCAACGACCGCCCATGGGGGAAGAAAAGAAAGATGAGGGAGCAGGAGATCCTATCAAAATGTTGCTCGAGGAGGCCCTCGAGAAACAAAGGAACGCGATGAT
>ML777672.1:1416942-1443482 GCA_009831015.1 Picea engelmannii
ATTGTAATCATCTTCTCACGGATGTGAGTAGCAGCCACATCTCTTCTCAGAGATAAGCTACCAGCGCCCTAGCTAGTTTATTTCCATTCTGTCTGTAAGCATATTTCAGTCATTTGTGATTAATGAAATGAAGTCTTATTTCCATTGCATCTCTGCGTTTATGTGTATTTCTGTATTTCATTGTGTTCCTACATAAATCCGGATCACTCCCCGAGCTTGGTATGCCAAAATGGACAACCTTCTTACTAACACCAAATTTTCTAGATGCCATTCCGATCCTAATGTTTATACCAAGAAAGTAGGAAGCTATCTCATAATCTTTGTCCTTTATGTTGATGACCTTATCCTTACTGGTAGTGACTCAAAAAATTTAAACCATGTGAAAACCAACCTTAAGAAGAAATTTGAAATGACAAACTTGGGATTTTTTCACTCTTTCCTTGGCTTCCAAGTTTTGCAAACCAATGAAGGAATTTTTCTTTCTCAGTATAAGTATGCTTGTGACCTTCTTCGTCACTTTCACATGGAAGATTGTAAACCAGCCCCTTCTCCCCTATAGTATGAAGTCAAGATTCTTGCCACCTGTACTTCTCCCAAAGTTGATGACACCTTGTACCGTCAGTTAGTTTGTAACCTCTTATACTTGACTCATACCCATCCCGATCTTTCATGTGTTGTTTGTTTTGTTGCTCAATATATGCAAACACCCCATGAAATCCATTAGAAAGAAGTTAAAATGATACTTCGGTATGTTTGGGGTATAGTTTAGTTTGGGATCAATTATAGTTTAGAGGGGACACCTTTATTAATTGGTTTCACTGATTCAGATTTGGACGATGACCTTGATGATCAAAATTCTACTGCAGGTTATGTTTTTATCCTTGGTTGAAGACCTGTCACTTGGGCCTGTAAGAAACAACATGCTATTGCACTTTCTTCAGCAGAAGCAGAGTACCAAGCAGCGATAAATGTAAGTCAGGAAGCCTTGTGGCTTCGACAATTCCTTTCATATTTTGGATTCCAGCAGCATCATCTGACTAGCCTTTGGTGCGACAATCAGAGTGACATCAAGCTTGCCAAAGACCCAATTCAACATCAGTGCAACAAACACATCGAACTGCACATGCACTTCATCAGAAAGATCGTTCATGATTAAGTTATTGAAGTGTTATTTTTCCCTACATAAAATCAAGTTGTATACATTTTCACAAAGTCTCTTACCGAAGCGAAGTTTTCCAAACTTTGTTCTATTTTACTAGTTTAGGAAGTTGTCATTAAGGGGGGATAGGCTCTAATGCCTCCTTCCTTCTCCTATTGTTTCACTATTGTAAATCCTTTAATCATATCCCAGGTTGTTCTTAAGGGGAGATGTTAGGATATTTAGACACTAAGGAGTTAGTTAAGATCTACTTGGTCTAATGTGTCGTTAGGTAAAAATTTGTTTCTTAGTGTGTTTCTTTAGTATGCATTAGTATGCATTTGTAATTAGGAAATATGACGTTCATGATATGTTCCCAACACAGAGTGATCCAACGGTTCATAATCTCCTCGATCTTAATGACCATCGATCTGTGGCTTAACCCCTGATTGGTCCATGATCTCTATTTAAAGAGCATGGAGGGTCATTTGTCGATGATTGATTGTGAGAAACTCTCTTGTAAAATCGCTCTATAATCTTTTTATTTTGCATTAATAAACTACTCCAAGTGGTCACGTTTGATCCATAATTGATCTTTTAAAGACTTTGGTTAATTTTATGCATGATTTGATTTACCATTTAGGAATTAAGAGAAGAAGCTTAATGGAATAAGTTTCAACCATATAAGAAGTAAAAACAACAAAACCATAACACAAAGATTAATAACGGAGTTCAACAAAAGTTTTCCTACGTCTCTGGGCCTTTGTCTCAGTGGGGAAGGATTCTTATTAATATTCAATACTTTAAGAATAAAAAATAAAGGCTTACATAATAGCTCTTGAAACCACCTTTCAGATCTGCAACTTCTGGACAGAAACAAACATCACCAATGGCTGCAACAGGTAATTCTGAAACTTTTGAGTATGAAGTTGACTATGCTTGGATCGACATCTTGGGATATGGAGGTTCTTTTCCGTTTGGATACTCAGATGCAAAAACATAATCCATATTCAGACTCCCCTCAAAATTCTACAACTTTTGAGTATAAAGTCCACTTGCTTCTGAACAGGCCATCGAGACCTCCTAGAAGGTGCCATGTGGTGCCTCCTCATTGGACCACGTGTCACCTCGTCATTGGCCCGAGCCATGTCATCATGCCATGTCATCCTACCCAGTCAGTCACCATGTCAGCCTGCCTAGTAAGCTACCACATCATCATCCGTAGAGTGCCATGTCATCATCTGTACGGTGACATGTTATCATCCATACAGTGCCATGTCATCATCCATACAATGCCATGTCATCATCCTTACAGTGCCACCTCAACATCCGTACAATGCCACGTCATTATACGTACAGTTCCACATCAACATCTGTACTGCCACGTGTCACTCAACCATGTCAGCATCTGTACAGCGAAATTTCACCCTGCTACGAGTCACTTCCATACAATGCCACGTGTCACTTCTGTACCATGCCAACTCAGCTCGAAAATGCTAAAAATGGCTGACACATGTCAGCTCCTGGATTTTCCACGTTAGCATGCTGAAGTCATCATGACATCATGCTAACATCATCTGCCATGCCACTACCACATCACTATTGACTTCATCTACCACATCACTGTTGACATCATCAATCGTACTAATAACATCATCAGTTGACTTTGACCTGTTGACTTTGACTTTGACTTTTTTTTTGCTTGTTTGGGAAAAAGTTCAAAATGCGATAACTTTCATATACGGTGTTAATTTTCGGAAAAAAATATTATATGGCTAGAATCGACACGATGAGTGCTACACAATGGAGTTGGTTTCATCTAATTATGAGAAATTTGATTTTTATGCCTTTCTGGATCCGTTTTGGATCATTCCTCCCCACTAAGACATTTTGGTCCTCCAAAAGGGTATTAACCAGCCATCAAGTGCGGGATAGGCCTCCCCACTTGTCCTTTGTCTTTAAAATCTATCATGTGCATCTATCCCATCATAGTCAATTTCATAATAACCATGACAATTGAAATCATATTGTTAGCCATTTGAACTCGTTCACATCTTACTGAATCTACTACCATCCATGTAGAGAACATTAGCGGCGATAATATCAGAAATATGACTAAAATTGAACCAATATGTTTGACGGGCTTGCACGACATTAACTTATATTGAAACAAAGTATGATTGAACTCCCATCCTACAACCATCTCATGTTCATGCTTAATATCAACTGCTTTGCTTGGCACAATTATAGGTGTATTGCTTGCATAAGCTGCTTCTTTAATTGTTCCATTGTTAGAAGAGATTGATTTTCTTTAATACGATGAGCATGGACAACATATTATGTCCCTTCTTTAGTGAAGTGATATTGACTATGTTCCCTGTAGAAGATTGCTTTGTGATCATATAAATAAGGGCTTCCTAAGATCATTCCACATGTTTCTAGTGGCACCATATCACATGTTACTTCATCCACATACTTGGATGTAATTGCAAACTTTATGATACATTGCTTTGTTATGGGAAATTTGTGATCTTTGCTTGTCCAATTTAGTGAATAGAGTTTGTGATGCATCTTACTGTTTAATCCCAATTTCTTAACCACTTCTTCTGAAATTAAGTTAGATTGAGATCCACTATATATCAATGTGTCAATATTAGTATGTTTCATTATGACCCTTATATGAAACAACTTACTTATTGAATCAAAACCATCACCAATTTTACCTGTCAAACCTACTGCTGTAATCTTAGACTCATCACCTGAATTTGATCCCAAGTCTGTTGGGTGTGTTGTTGTTGCAACTTTTTGACTCCCTTTCCTTTATTTGAACCACTTTGGTCTTTTATCTGGGTGCAATTTCCAACAATTCTCATCATCGTGCCCTTCTTTCTTGCAATGCTTGCAAGAGAGATTTTATTCCTTCACTGTTACTAAATTTGCTTTCTTCCCATTCCCTTTACCTTTGCCATCCTTCTTTGAAGATGATTCCACTAATACACCAACTCTAGTTTTCCCTGCTTCAATATATGTTACTTGAACATAAACCTCATCAAGATTAGTAGGTCCAAACATAAACACAACATTACAAATATAAGCAAGCAAACCTCCTATATACTTCATAAGAGTTTCTTGTGTAGTCAATGGAACATCTAACATCAAAACCATCTTATGAAATTCATCTGTATATTCCTGCGTCGATTGTCCTTTCTTTAAATTAAGACTTTGTCATTCAATTAAATCCTTTTCCTTATATCCCAATGGATAGAACTATTTTCTAAGTGCGGAAATAAAATCATGCCATGATGGAAAAATATTACCAACTTGTTGAGTTCCATGTTGCATTTTACTTTGCCACCAGATGAGAGTTGTGCCATCAAGACGAAGCGATGCCAATCTGATTTTGGTTTCCTCATATTTGATTTGCTACACATTACAGCATACCTCCATGTGTCTAACCCATTTATCAAGTTTCTCAGCATTAACTTCGCCATCATACATAGGCAAAATAAATTTTACATCAAGTTTAAGTAATGGCATATCAGGGTTATGTTTATGAGAGTGTTTTCTTGAAGAAGTAAGATTTTAACTTGCACTTGAAGAAGAAGAATATGGATATGAAGGAGGTGAAGGAGGAGATTTTGGAGGGTCCTCTTCTTCTTCACTTTTGGATTTCTTTGAAGATTCCCCTTGAACCGGTCACTTTTGTTACAAGTAATCATCATACAACAATTTTACCATCTCCGACATGGCAAAGAAAATTCTTTGAAACTAATTTGAGAAATTCCTTCTTCCAATTCCATCTTCTCACTTTGAGATGTCATATTTCTTGACCCAATCTCAGGATCTCCTTCTACAAGATCTCCTTCACCACAACTTAGCTTTTCCCTGGTAATCGTGCAAAATCAAACAAACAACTGTCAACATGCTTTGATACCACTTGATCTGTAATTGATCTTTTAAATACTTTGGTTAAGTTTATGCATGAGTTGATTTACCATTTAGGAATTAAGAGAATAAGCTTAATGAAAGAAGTTGCAACCATATAAGAGGTAAAAACAACAAAACCATAACACCAAGATTGATAACGGAGTTTGACACAATTTTTCCTATGTCTCCGAGCCTTTGTCTCAGTGGGGAAGGCTTGTTATTAATATTAAATGCTTTAAGAATACAAAATAAAGGCTTACATAGAAACTCTTGAAACCACCTTTCAGATCTGCAACTTCTAGACAAAAAAAAACATCACCAATGGCTACAACCGGTAATTCTGAGACTTGTGAGTATGAAGTCGGCTATGATTGGATTGACATCTTGGGATTTGGAGGAAATTTTCCGTTTGATTACTCATATGCAAAAACATAAGCCATATTCAAACTCCCCTCAAAATTCTGTAACTTTTGAGTATAAAGTCGACCTGCTTCTGAACAGGCCCTCACGACGTCCCCTCGACACAAATCCCAATGTTGCACCTTGTCATATTTGTACAGTCTGTATAGTCTCGAACTATGTTCCAAAAAATATTTTTTCTTGATTTTTGTTCCCATCTAAATAATCCAAACTCCGCCAAATTTCGCGACAATTAGCCAAACTTAGTGATAGTTAACCAGATTTAGCAAGATTCCACCAGATTTGGTGGTAACCTCCAGATTTGGCGAAAGCGCCAAACTACTATTACCTTCCAGAAGGTGCCACGTGGTGCCTCCCCATTAGGCCATGTGTCACCTCGTCATTGGCCCGAGCCACATCATCATGCCTAGTCAGCTGCCACATCATCATCCATATAGTGCAACGTCATCATCTATATGGTGCCACATCATCGTCCGTACAGTTCCACGCCATCATATGTATAATGCCACGTCAACATATTTACTATCACGTGTCACCCTTCCACACCAGCATCTGTAATGCCATGTGTCACCCTGCCACATGTCACTTCCGTACAATGTCACGTGTCGCTTCTGTACCATGCCAACTCAGCCCGAAAATGCCAAAAATGAATAACACGTGTAAGCTATTGGTGTTTCCACGTTAGCATGTTGATTTCATCATGAAATCATGCTGATGTCATCTGCCATGTCACTACTAATGTAATGCTGACATCATTTTCCATGTTATTTCTAATGTCATCAGTTGTACTGTCGTCATCATCAATTGACTTTGACGTTTTTTTGCTTGTTTGGGAAAAAGTTCAGAATGCAATAACTTTTGCATACAGTGTCCATTTTTGGAAAAAATACTTGGTCAAAATTGACACGACGAGCCCTACACAATGGCATTGGTTTCGTCTGATTCCGGTAACTTTGAGTTTTAGGCCTTTCTGGATCCATTTTGGATCAGTGTTGGCTGGAGACGTGGATGTTTACATGTAGGGGTTTTACCACGTCAAAACATCGATGTGTTGATATTTGATCTAGTTGTGTGAGTGGTTACTGAAGGTGTTCATCCTCTGTTGGAATACATGTGTTATCAAACAAGAAATAGGTTAAGTGAGGGAGTGAATGATTTTGAATGTTCATAAGAGAGGGAAATGCACCCTAAATTTTGGGGAGGGTGCTCTAAGAGATGAGGAATTAAAGAATAAACACCCACGTTTGAGGGAATCAAGATAGAATAGGTGCTCAAGTGGATGAGAAGGCTAGAAAATAGGAATGAGAGTGTGATATGCAAGGAGAGAGGAGTGTATAAGCAATGGGTAATGTGCCACATGTGTGAGGGAGAAAGGAGTGAGGGAGCACATGAGGAACTGGGAAGGAGATAATGAACATGAAGTAATGTGTTTGGGCATTTACGAAGGGTTAGGATGCATGGAGGATAAAATTAGCAACCCAATGCATGTCTAAACTCCAAATTTGGCCAAGTAAATCGTGAGTTAGCCAAGGAGGAAATTTGCCCTATTTTTTAGGGATTTTCCTATTTTTTAGGAAATTAGCATTTAAGATAAAATTAAGGGTAATTTGGAGAAATTAATGCATGGAAAGTGAAGTTATGGAGAGTAAGGAAAAGCTAATGAGAAAATTAAGCCTTGATTGTCACAATCATCTCATTGGAGTGCCACCTCATCCTATGCGCCACCTCTTCACTTTATCTAATTCTCTGTTGACTTTATTGCTTTTGTCTTGGAATATGTACCCCTCTTTAATTAATTCCACATAGATGTCACATCACACTGAAACTCTGCCAAATGTCAGAATCTGACCCTGCCACTTGTCACCTCTCAATCCAACCACCCCTGTTATTTATAAAAACTGTTAAAAATAGGGTCTGGCTCCTAACTTTTAGGAAATTGTCAAAAACATCCAGGATGACTAGGAGAACACCACCATGTGTCAACTATCTAAAAATAGAAACTTCTAAAAATAGAATATGCTCGCATGTAAATGATATCATACTCATCAGATTCAGTTTTCCAAGAGGATTCTAGATCCACAATCAAAATTGTCATGAGAGCCCTGGTGCTCTACCTGCTAAAAATAGACACATCATGCATGTCACCCAAAAAAGGTCCAAAAAACTCAAAATGTTTGAGGGATCAATATTGCACACCTAGAATCTCAATCTAAGTCACGAAACTCAACCTGCTAAAAATATAATTTTCTTGCATGCCACTCGAAAAAAGTGTCTTTGGGCTGAGAATCATGCAAGGACTAACCCTGTATGCTCAAAACTACTAAAAATTGTCAACTGAATCTCTCAATCACCGTCTCCTAAAAATTAGGGACACTTGTTGTATGTAAACATCTCTCTCAAATGCATGGGAAACCAGGTTAGCTCAAACTCTTAAAAAAAAAAAACCATATACCGATCATGTACTTGTCTTTGATGGGAACCAAACTCTGACTCAAAACAAGTGATAAACTCTAGGGAATCTCAAAATGCTAGCCCAAATAGTGCATGTTGGCTCTTAACCCTCAATATTTTTAAGGGTCAAAATCTAGAGGTTAACAAGGAGTTAATTAGCAAAAAAATTTAGTTTTTATGTGTAATTCCACATGTAATGGTCCTCAACTTGGTTAGGGGACATTACAAATAGAATCTGGTCCATGAAAAATTTAGATTTGAATTCTGGACTAGAGACTATTGAAGTACAGGGTAGAGAAGAAAGAGAACTCAAAAATAAAATTTGGGCAAACAAGAAATATGAAGATAGCTAATGCTTGTAGGTGTTGGAAGTTTCTTTTTCATAGGAGCAATGTATCTTTCCCAAATGGTGTTGGTTATTGTGCACATGAAATTGCAATTGAAGCACAATATGTTGCAGGTGCATTTGCAGATAAAGGTGTACTGGCTTGAATCATAGATTGATATAAGGCCAAAATTGGTCATGCATATTGAAACATCCAGAAAACTAATTTGGCCATTTTTAATAATCATGCTCTAATTTCTACTTTTTCACAACCCTCTATACATTTATCCAAATTCAATAGATGCCACTGAAGCATTGCTATTGATTCCTAACAATTGTTGTGCAAGACAATCAAAGTGCTTCTTTTGTCTGGTCTTCAACGTTGTTTGTGACAGAGGTGTTAAAAGTAAACTTAGGTTGTTTGGCATATTGTGTGCTTACAAAGTTTACAATGTGCATGATTTTATATCTTTACATTTGGAACTTTATCTTCTCGTGTTGTAATGTTGTCTGAGTCATGGTTGTGATTTCTATATAAATATCCCGATTTGTTTATGGGAAATTATGAGAGCTCAACTTTTTTCTCAATGATTTATGTTTGTGATTGAGTTATTGTAATTTCTAAAATTCATATTAATAATCTCTGTAACGATAGAAATGATTATTCTTATGTTCAAATTTCTAGATTTGGTTGGTTCATTCTATCTAATTTTAAAGGAAATAGATCAAGGTTCTACTATTGGATCTTAGACCTAGAAAACAACATGATGAATGATTTGAGGATAATTATCAAGCAACTTGAGTGCTTCCGAAACAATGTTATATGATGATGCTAATGAAATATGTGAGCATGGTTTTTCGAGAACTCTATTAAAATCATAACTAAATTAGGGCTAGGCTATCCTCAAATGTATCAATTGTGGCTACCACTCATAATTTCCTTCATAGATGTTTTGTGGGCCATTTTCCTTCAGAGATGTCTTGTGGGTCTTAATATTAGAGGATTGTAATTACTCATGTTGAGGTTGTAAAAAACCTTCTTAAGCCTATAAGAAGTGCAAAGTAATCTACCTTCATTTCTTATTCCTCAAGAGTTGTATCATAAGTTTTTATGTTGAAATCGAATGAAAATTTGATTAAACCTTATTCTTGTTGAGCAACAGAAGCAAATCAGGAGATTTTAATGGAAAACACACAAGAGACAACAATTTTATGTGGTAAAACCCTTAGCAGGGAAACATCCACGAGACAATGGAAATCGATATTTTATTGATCAAAATAGGAGATTACAACAAGCTCAACAACAGACTTACTACCTCTCATCACTTTTTTTCCTCTATAGGTTACAATCTATAACAATGCTTCCACCGAATGAGTTAGTTTTCTAACCTCTAAATCCAACTATTGGGTTAATAAGTTGATATTTGGTTGAAATATTGTTGAACCTCTGCAGGCAGTTGTCACTTGTTCAACAATATCCACCTTGACAACAATTTACCTGATTACCTTGCCCGGGCTCATTCATCACCTTTTCTGCAAGCCAACATAAGCCAAACACCATCGTAGCTTCTTTAAAAATATTGTTTTTGTGAACATGTCTACACAATTTGCTCGAGTATGGACCACTCCTCCTCCATCAATAACCTGTCTTACAAAATGATATCTTGTCCCATTTTGATATGCTAGACTGTTAGTCAAAATCAAAACACTTTGACTACCACAGAACACCATTTCCTGTACTTGTCCAAACTTACCCAATAGATCCTTGTATTCATGTGAGGCATAACTTGAGGTAGATATCCTCTTGTCCAAATCCCCTACAAGATCTGAATCAACATAACTGTAACACACCAGGTTTTTAACCCCCATTTTAAATAATGTATTGTTACAATGTTGAGAGGCCAAAGTGCCCAAACAATTATTAAAAGGCTAGTGTGCCCAAGACATGAATTTTTTTTATCATTATTAATAATAAATACATGACTGGATGCTAGACGAACACAGACTAGAGTTATAGGGGGATATGATTCCACAAGATAAGGGGATTCAGGGGCTAAGTGTTTATTCCTATTCTAATTACCCTTTTGTCTAAGGGAGGGGATCGATTACGTGCGATTTTTGGGGAAGGCTAGGAGGTTCTTGATTCCTCCCAAGATTACTTAAACCCACCTCTAGTCTGATGGGGGGTATTGGTCGTTAGCTCGTTTTCTCCTTCACTTATGCATTCGCACCATTTTATCCCTCACGCAATTTCATGCACGCACCTCCATGCACCCACTTACCCATTCATTTGATCCATCCATCATCTGCATCTTGGCTCGGGGAAAGGAAGCTGAACTGCTAAAGATTAGCCATGGGATAGTTGGTTGTAGTGGTCGCTGGTGTGATCCAGTCGTGACCTGAGGTCACATGTTTGAGATGTGTTGGCTTGTGTCCAGTGTTTCTCACAGTTGTGAGTCTTGAGAGTTCCATCATTGAGATTTTGGACCAGTTGCGCTAGAGCCTGAATAAGGAGAAGGACTTCCCGAGGGACTGCGTGGCAGAGAAGGGTGGAGGTTCATTCTCTTAGGTGGTGCAAGCTGGGTAGAAGAGATATGGGTACTTGGATTGTTGTGAGACTTGGGAAGCTTGTGAGAGCTTGGGTGCTGACTGGTTTTGGAAGCCAAGTAACACTCTAGAACCATCCTTGTGGATTCATAGCCCTGGCTCGGGGGTGAAGTTGTTGTTGAGATTTGGAACAGTAGTGTCTACAGTTGGGTGGAGCGTCCTTGGTCTGCAACTAGTTGGTGTCATCTTTCATAAAGATAATTTCTCTCTGTTATGGTATCATTTACATGTATATACATGTATTTCCGTTGTGTATACTTAATTATCGTTTAATTGAATCTTTATACTATGCATGCTTGTTGGATATTGTTGTGCATGTCGTTAAAGTCTTTTCTTTTATGCATCCTTAAATTTTAAAAGGTATTTGTATGAGAAAGAAGTCCAAGGGTGGGCTTGAAGGTAACATGCCCCGACCTATGGGTGGTTGGGTATGTTACAGTTTGGTATCAGAGCTTATGGTTGAAACACCGGGCCAGTATGGGCCAGGTCTATTGGTTAGAGTCTCGAGGTCAAGATCAAATTCTGATCGTGGAGTTGAAAAGCTTAGGAGGAATGGCGTTGTAGAATCTACATGGGAGATAGAATGTCAGAGACCCATGTAAGGGGTTCAAAGGATCATGACCATCCCCTTCGAATTCAGGAGAGATTGCCACTGTAGGATCATGAGATATCCGAGATCGTTGGATCGGAGGACAGACAAACAAGGGTCATCCGATGAAAAGGAGTCAAGGGTTAAGGTCAAAACTGTCAGATCCCATGGGAGAGGGAGATCAACGGACATGAGGTATTGCGGGGAACCAAGTTTCATGGGAGATGATTTCCCAAGGCGATCCGGCAATCCAAACCACAGTTTCCCCAAGGGATTATGTGTTAGCATCAAGAGAATTACAGGGAAAAAGCTGGGTTACTCCAAACCACCGATACATGCCCCCGCAAATTGAAAGGCATGCAGTGATGTGACAGGTTAGGGCTCGAACATCGAAACTCTGAATAGACGAAGTAAGCATCATCTGTCAGATTAAGGAGGACACATGGTGCAGATCTGTGGACTCCTGGTGAAGACCCAAAGTGAATCTTAGTCGTCCGATACAGGAGGACACATGGTGACAGATTGGCCAGTTCGGGAACACGGATTTTGGGAGAATTGGAAGTGTGATAGCATGGAAACTCCCAAAGTCCCGAAGCCTGAAGAGCCGAAGTGATGGGGCATGATGACATCACCAGGAGGTGATGTGGACCCCAGAATTTTCGAAGTGATGTGGCTTGCAGACGTCACCTAGGATGACTTGGACACATGGAATGTGTGCCATGTGTCAGTAAGTTTTGAGCATTTGGAGTATTGAAAAGTTAGTTAGAACGTGACATGTGTCACCCGCCTTATTGGGCCACGTGTCTGCTTCCATTATTTCACCACATGGCGATAGATCGTGCAATCCAGAGACTGGGCACTCCGAAGGGGAAATATGTGATAGGTTTCCTTGGGTTGAAAACTCCTGAAGGCCCAAAGGCCGGAGTACGTATCGACCGTTGATTCCAGAAGAAACACGTCGAAGGATCATCGACTTCATGTAAAAGCACTCCAGGAGAAAGTGTTGGAGGAAGGTTTGAAACTTTTGAAGCCCGAAGAGCCAAAGCGATTCACAACTGTTGATCTGTGGGAGGACACCTATTGGCAGATCATGAACTCCGGGTAAAAGCATTTTGGGAGGAGGCAAGCAAGGAAAGTTGAGACTTCTAAAGAATAGAGTCTCGAAGTGGATCTCGATTGTTGATCGTGAAAGAGGACGAGGACTGTTGATCCAGTCCTGGCTGAAAATTTTGAAGTCCCAAAGATTTGGACAAGCGCTTTTTCAGCTAAGTGCAGGGTCATGGCCATGGTCATATCCATATTGGGAGTTGAGGGAAGGAGGGCTAAGGGCCTAATTGGTTTTCCTCAAGACAAAAAAATGATAAGGAAGGATTTAGCTATGATTTCTAGTCATGGTCACCTGGGAAGGTGGTTTGAAGGAAGCACTTGCGTAGGATGAGATTTTGTGTCAGCCAAGGATAACAAGACATTCTTATTTTCTGGAGAATGGGGATATGATCTCCATGAACAAAAAAATAGAAAGATACCTATAGCATGGTTTGGCAATTTTGTTTATCGTATGCATAATTCTAACAAAATGGTCGCTTGCACATTTTGTAGAATTAAGGGGCTTAAGCACATCAACTCAGGATGCATATTGAGGAAATGGAATAAGGAGAGGGAGCCTCCAGTCATGATAAGGAGGCCGAAGGCTAGAATACCAGAGTTGGTAATGCAAAGACAGAGTCCAATGGACGCAAGGGAAAAGGAGAGCAGGAAACACTACTAGAAATGGTAAGAAGCCTGAAGATGGAAGTGCAGAGCTATAAAGCAGACAATGAGAGACTGATGAGAGAGAAAAGTTAGATAAATGCTTGAGTGTTGTAGATCTTAAATCAGTTACAAAGACAAACGAAGAAGGGATCAAACTCAAGACAAGAGGAAGAAGGCAAGTGCCATGAAAGAAGGGATGATCATGGAAGAGTTGGTTATTCCATAGGTGCTAGCAGAGCTCATGGACACCACTCACCTCCTTACCTAGAAAGAAGGTTTTATGCATCAGAAGATCCCATAAGAATTCCACAGGTGTCTCCTGTCAGACACCAACGAAGGAAACAAGAGGTAGATAGTTTTCAAGGAGAGATGAGGAAGCTCAAGCCACCTTCCTTCGATGGTGAAATAGAAAGGGAAGATGATGTCGAAGCATGGTTGCTTGGACTCATGAGATATTTTCAGTTGCATAACTATTCATCGAACCTGGAAGCCAGTATTTCCACCTACCATTTACATGGGAAATATACAATGTGGTGGGACCAACTGAAGCAAGTGGAACATGTTAATGAAAGTAGGATAACTTGGAAGTAGTTCAAGAAGTACTTCCAGAAGGAGTACCTCTCAGAGCATTTCTATGACAAGAAAATGCAGGAGTTCTTTGAATTCAGGTTGGGAAGCATTACTATGGCAGAGTACGAGAAGAAGTTCTTGGGATTGTTAAAGTATGCCAGGTTCATTGGTTATGAGAAAGTGAAAATACAAAGATTCCTAAGTGGACTGCCAACCTTTTATAAGGAAAAGATCAAATATGATGAACCCAAGACCTTGATTGAGGCCATTGGGAAGGATAAATACATGTATGAGTAAGGATAGGGAAGAGAAACCCTACAAAAATATTGGAAGGACAAGAAGAATGTGAAGTCTAATCAAAGGAGGAAAGGATTCAAACCTCCCTTCAATAGGAATGAGCCTAATAGAAATCATCAAGATCAATATGCTAATGGATATTTCGAAAGAATATTCCTTGGGAAAAAGGGGAAGACCACCAATCCAATGTTGGGGATGCTAGGATGATCACCTATACAAGGATTTCCCACACAAAAAGGACAAAGTGAGGATTGTGCACAACATCCAAGAGGCTACAATAGTCGAATATATAGGAAGAATCTATGCAACTTTAGATGATCGACAAGAAGAGTACCAGTCCAATATGATCGAGGTGGAAGGTAAGATCACAAATCAACATGTTTCTATTTTGATTGATTCAGGATAAAGTCATTGCTACATTGATCCTAATATAGTGGATAGATTGCATTTGGAGAAAAGTAAACTTGGAAAAGCAAGTTTGGTTCAGTTAGCCACTAGAACTAAAAGAAGAATCCATGATATGGTCATAAATTGTTCCATAAGTCTTAATGGCATGAATACTAGTAATGATCTAAATATCATACCATTGGGATCTTATGATTCTGATTGGAATGGATTGGTTGGAAAAGCATCATGTTGTCCTAGATTTTAATAACAATTCATTTACATGTCTTGATGGAAATGGAAAACAGAGCACTGTGAAAGGAATTCCAAGACCCATCTCTATAAGGGAGATTTCAGCCTTACAACTAAAAAGATGTTTTAGGAAGGGATGTCAATTGTATGCAACTCATGTGGAAGAGCCAGATAATACAAAGGGGCCAAGCCTCGAATATTTCTCAGTACTACGGGAATTTTAAGATGTATTCCAAGAAATACTCGGATTTCCACCAAGAAGGGAGATATATTTCTCAATTGATTTAGTGCCAAGAGCTGCCCCGGTGTCAAAAACACCTTACATAATGAACACACCAGAGTTAAAGGAATTACAAATGCAGTTGGAAGAATTGTTGAAGAAAGGGTACATACGTCCAAGTGTTTCACCTTGGGGAGCACCAATACTTTTTGTCAAAAAGAAGGATGGAACCTTGAGGCTGTGTATTGACTTCCGATAGTTTAACAAGTACACTATACAGAACAAGTATGCTCTACCTCAAATTGATGACCTCTTTGATTAGCTAAGAGGAGCAAAGATATTTTCAAAAATTGACCTGAGGGAAGGATACCATCGGGTAAGAATCAAGGAAGAAGACATTCATAAGATAGCCTTTAGGACCAGGTATGGGCATTATGAATTTGTAGTGGTGCCATTTGGACTGACCAATGCACCAGATGTATTCATGTGCTTAATGAATGGCATATTCAAGAATTATTTGGATAAGTTTGTCATAGTATTCCTAGATGACATACTTATCTATTCTAAGTCTGAAGAGGAGCATGAACATCACTTAAGACTAGTATTGCAAGTGCTGAGAGAACGTCATTTGTATGCGAAGTTGAGTAACTGTTTTTTCTATCAAAAGCAGATCCATTACTTGGGACACATTATTTAAGAACAGGGCATAGAAGTAGATCCAGAGAAGATCGAAGCGATTAGAGGATGGCCAACACCCAGAAATGTGTCAGATGTCAGATATTTCATGGGATTAGCTGGCTACTATAGAAGGTTCATAGTATTTTTCTCTAAGATTGCTCATCCCATCACTTCTTTGCAAAATAAGGTGATCCAGATTATTTTTGGCACGAAATGAAAGCAAAGATATAATAAATAAATGCACAGAGATATCGCAGATATCCAATAATATAAGAGAAATGTATCAAAGATGAAACCATAAACATAAGATACAGTAATACATGATTTCTATTAATGAAGTAAATGTATAGAGACTGTAAAAATACAGAGTGAAAGACTCGCTAGAATGGTGGCAGCTTATCTCTGAGAAGAGATGTGACGGCTACTTGCATTCGTAAGAAGATGATTACAATGAGGCTCTAAAGGCATTTTTAAAATAAAAAGGAATGTCAAAAACCCTAGACATCCAAAAACATAACCCTAGGTGATGAAGCGCCAAAAGTCATGTGGGCCTCGTTTGGCTAAGTTAGTACATCAACTTCCCGGGGTTGTAACTTTTGCATACGATCTCCGTTTTAGGCGTATGATAGCCCATTTGAAAGGTATCATCGAGAAGATTCATTTTTGGGGCTCAATCATGCCTTCGACAATTATTGAGAAGCCTTATCCCAAAAAACCTTCATTTAGGCCCTCAAAATGGCCCTGAAAGTTAAAACTGCTAAAAATAGTAAATTGTCAAAATTGTCAGAAAATTGTTTTGAGCCAGTTGGAAAAGGTGGGTGGCCACCGATATCCACCTAGATCAATCCTCCCTCCTTAGGAAGAAATTGTCTCCATTTCATTGAGTGCCCGAGGGAGAGGAAAAAGTGTTTGTTGAATCTGAATCTTGGTGAGTTGCTTTCCTTGTTGGAGACGTCGCGTTGCTCGGTTTGTGGAAGGCTATCACAAGCATGTGGCTGGAAGGGTTGGAACTTTTTAACCAATCTAGATACATGTGATTATTTTATGCATAAGGAATCTTTACACTTTGCTACAATATTATCGACCTGCTTCTGTTGGATAGAAGGTGCTTGGGCCGAGACTGTAGTGGTTGCAATATCCTTTTGTTCATATTTTGAATAGATTGTGAAGAAGATGAATTTTGTAATATGAGATACTACCTTGCGGCACTTTTTAGGTGGAACAATAGTCAGAACTACCTCTGGTATTCTGTAGATATGAACCCCTAAAGAAATAATGACACTGTGGGGTAGATACTCATAAACAACATGGCGCTTTCACATATATGGTTGGCCCAAGAGAAAATCATAGACATACAGTGGGGCAACATCTCATAATACCTCATCCTTAAAGGGTTGGATGCCATATGAAAATTGACATGGTTGGCTGACACGAAGATCTCATCCTTGGTGAAGCCATCCGATGTTGTATGGTTGCGGGTGTGGTGTTGTCGACAATCCCAATTGTTTGATGACCTATGCTGAGATGAGGTTCTTCTGGCTTCCACTATCAACAATAAAATGCAGTGGGGTCCCCTTCACCCCCATCTGTGAATGAAAAAGGTGCTCCCCCTCTTTAGGATCTGTTGGTTCTTCTAGTTGAATTGTTGCGGTCATGACAATAGCAGTGGGGTCTGCATCGATGATCCGTCTTTTACCAGTATTTTCAGAATCAGATTTTGAATTAGGGTTTGGCTCCTTGTCTTTGATCTCAACCACCAATGACTATTTTTAGTGACATTCATTGGTGTTGTGCCAGGGGATTTTGTGGAAATTGCACCATTTTCCGATGTCCTTCTTTGTCTTCCCGTGGCCCTTCTTTTCCTGTGGCTTGGACTGGTTTTTGGAAGACTGTTTGTTAGGGTCGTCTTTGTCATACTTTGGTTGTTTCGGATTTGCAGACCCGAACTCTCATTTGTTCTGGTGCTTAAATTTCTGCTCGATTTTAACAGCATATTGATAATCAGCACTGAGTGATGAAATGTCTAGAAAATCCATTTCAGTCTGGATGTATCTATGTAGAGCCCCATGGTATTTTAGAACCAAATTTCGTTCGGAGTCTTTGATACCCAGCTTGGTGCACAAGGTATGGAAGGTATTGGTGAACTCTGGAACTGCTTGGCCCCTCTCTTGCCACAGTGTGGTCCATCTCATGTACTGGTCGTCATAGTTTCCAACAAGGTAATATTGTTCATTTACCGCATCCACAAAAAAACCCCAAGTGGGATTGGCCCCATATATTCCAGACTCCTCTGTGGAACTTTGCTCCCAGTAAGTTTACCACCAATGTTTGACATGGGGGAGATATTTAAGGAGTGTGAAGGTGATATTTTCTCTGTCGAAAAAATTGTGAATAGAGAAATAACCTTCTAGCAGATTTAACCATTTGTCTAGGACTTTTGCATCTATCTGTCCTTCAAATACAGGAATATCAAAATTAACTTGTACCTTGAAAGGTGAGGTTCCTCCAAAGTGGTCACTTGATGAAGATGTGTCTGCTTCTATCGGTAGGTGTTGAAGGATGTGGGAAAAATTCACCATCATTTCGTCCCTCTGTTGCGTGAGAGCTTGCTCAAGCAACAGATTGATAGGATCGTCTGCTCCGTTGTTTTTCTTTTCTTTCGCCATTGAGGGTTTCTTGGGTGTGAAAGAGAGACAAGATCGAGACCCAAATTTCTATACTCGGACCTTGTCGGGGACATGCACTAAAAAAATGATCAAGAACAGCCTACTCTGATACCACTGATCCAGATTATTTTCAGCACGAAATGAGAGCGGATATATAATAAATAAATGCACAGAGATATCGCGGATATCCAATAATATAACATAAATATATTAGATATGCAAACATAAACATAGATATACAGTAATACATTTCTATTAATAAAATAAATGTACAGAGACTGTAAAATATAGAGTGAAAGACTCGCTAGAACGGTGACAGCTTATCTCTAAGAAGAGATGTGACCACTACTCTCATTCGCAAGAAGATGATTACAATGAGACTCTGAAGGAATTTTAACAATAAACAAGAATGCCAAAAACCCTAGACATCCAAAAACCTAACTCTAGGAGATGAAGTGCCAAAATTCATGTGGGCCTCGTTTGGGTAAGTTAGTACATCAACTTCCCGGGGTCGTAGCTTTTGCACATGATCTCTGTTTTAGGCGTATGATAGCCCATTAGAAATTTATCGTCAATGAGATTCATTTTGGGGGATCAATCATGCCTTCAAATATCATTTGGAAGCTCGATCCCGAAAAACCTTCATTTAGGCCCTCAAAATGGCCCCGGAAGTTAAAACTACTAAAAATAGTAAATTGCCAAAATTGCCAGAAAATTGTTTTGAGCCAGTTGGAAAAGGTGGGTGGGAACCGATATCCACCTAGATCAGAACAGAACTAAATTTGAATGGACACTCAAGTGTGAAAATAATTTTAATCTGTTGAAGGAATTACTTACTAGTGCACCTGTGTTAAAGATTGCTGACCCAAATGAAAGTTTTTTGGTATGTACAGACGCATGTAAGGAAGGACTTGGGGGAGTCCTCACACAAAATGGACATGTCATTGGATATGAGTCCATAAATATTAAGGAACATGAGAGGAACTATGCCACACATGACTTGGAACTTGTTGTCATTGTTCATGCCTTGAGGATGTGGAGGCATTATCTCATGTGGAAGAAATTTGAATTAAGGACAAACCACATTGGCCTGAAGTATCTTTTTGAACAACCAACCTTGAATGCCAGGCAAACAAGATGACTAGAATTTTTAAGTGAATATGACTTCTATATCAAGCATATCAAGGGAAAGGAGAATAAAGTTGCCTATGCACTTAATAGAAGAGTGCATCTCATGCATGCTACTATTGTCAGTATGCATCAGTCAGACTTGAAGAGCATAATTTTGGATGGTCTTGTTATAGACCAGAATTACCTATAGGTAAAGGAAAACTTATAGCAAGGAGATGTACAACAAAAAATAAAGGAGTATGAGATAAGGGAAGACAGACTACTCATGCATAAAAACAAAATCTATGTTCCTAGTTGTGGAGAACTGAGGAATTTGGTACTAAAGGAAATGCATGATATTCCTTATGTTGGACATCTCGGTTACCAGAAAACAATTACAACAGTAAGAAGCTAGTTGTTTTGGCTGGGAATAAAGAATGATGTTGCTGATTACATCGCTCAATGTATGGAATGTCAGAGGGTAAAGGCTGAGCATAGGCACCCAGAGGGCTTGCTGCAACCATTTCCAATTCCAGAGAAGAAATGGGAAGTGATCACCATGGATTTCATCACAGGATTAGTCATAACGAATAAGCAAAATGATTCAATCATGGTGGTGGTTGAAAAATTAACAAAGGCTTCTCATTTCGTGTCTGTGAAGACAACGCATACAACCGCTAATATTGCAGAAATTTTCATGAAGGAAATTTCTAGGTTGCATGGGATACCTAGGAAAATTGTCTCGGATAGAGATACAAAGTTTACCTCCACTTTTTGGAGGGGATTGTTTAAAGGATTTGGCACAAATCTAAACTTTAGCACAACATATCATCCCCAAACAGATGGGTAAATAGAAAGAGTCAATCGAATAATTGAACACATGTGGAGAATGTATGTGATGGATAAGCCATCTAAGTGGGAAGATTACTTACACTTGGTTGAGTTTGCATATAATAATGGGTATCAAGATTCATTGAGAATGAGCCCATTTGAAGCCTTGTATGATAGGAAATATGATACTCTAGTAAGCTGGGACAACCCAACAGATAGAGTGGTACTTGGGTCGGAGTTGCTCAAGGACATGGAAGACCAGGTGGTCAAGATCAAGAAGAATTTAAAGGTAGCTCAGGATAGACAGAAAGTTTATGTAGACAAGAGAAGGATAGCTAGAGAGTTTAAATTAGGGGAGCATGTATTTTTGAAAGTGAAACCCAAGAAAATCTCTTTGAAATTGGGTAGTTGTACAAAGTTGGCAGCGAGATTATGTGGCCCATTTGAAATATTGGACATAATAGGGCCAGTTGTGTACATGCTTGCATTGCCTGCTTCCATGAATGCGCATAGTGTATTTCATGTGTCTTTACTAAAGAAAAATGTACATGATCCTAACCATGTTATTGATTGACATCTGATTTAGTTAAAGACAGAGGGAGATTTTCAAGTTCAACCAGTGCGGGTATTGGACATAAAAGTCAAAATGCTCCGAAATCGAGTTATAGAGCTAGTAAAAGTTCATTGGACCTACTACGGTCTTGAATATGCTACCTGGGAACATGAATATGCCATGCAGGCAGAGTACCCGCATCTTTTTGAATAAATTTGAGATTTTGATCTATATTTTGTATATGCATTGAGGACAGTGCCAAAATAAGGGGGAGGGGATGTAACACCCCAGGTTTTGAACCCCCATTTTAAATAATGTATTGTTACAATGTTGAGAGGCCAGAGTGCCCAAAAAATTATTAAAAGGCCAGTGTGCCCAAGACATGTAATGTTTTTATCATTATTAATAATAAATACACGACTGGCTGCTAGATAGACAAGGACTAGAGTTATAGGGGGATATGATTCCACAAGAGAGGGGGCTTGAGGGGCTAAGTGTTTATTCCTATTATAATTACCCTTTTTGTCTAAGAGAGGGGATCGGTTATGTGAGCTTCTTGGGAAGGCCAGGAGGTTCTTGATTCCCCCCGAAATTACTTAAACCCACCTCTGGTCTAATGGGGGGGTTGGTCGTTGACTCATTTTCTCCTTCACTTCTGCATTCACACCATTCTATCCCTCACACATTTTCATGCACACACCTCCATGCACCCACTTACCTTTTCATTTGATCCATCTGTCATCCGCGTCTTGGCTCGGGGAAAGGAAGTTGAACTGCTGAAGATTAGCCACGGGATAGTTGGTTGTAGTGGTTGTTGGTGTGATCCAGCCGTGACCTGATGCCACATGTCTGAGATGCGTTGGCCTATGTCCAATGTTTCTCGCATTTGTGAGTCCTAAAAGTTCCAGCATTGAGATTCTGGACCAGTTTCCCTAGAGCTCGAATAAGGAGAAGAACTACCTGAGGGATTGCGTGGCAGACAAGGGTGGAGGTTCATTCTCTCGGGTGGTGCAAGCTGGGTAGAAGAGAGATGGATACTTAGATTGCTGTGAGAGCTTGGGTGTTGACTGGTTTGGGAAGCCAAGTAACACTCTGGAACCGTCCTTGTAGATTCATAGCCCTGGCTCGGGGGTGATGTTGTTGTTGAGATTTGGAACAATAGTGTCTACGGTTGGGTGGAATGTCCTTGGTCTACAACTAGTTGGTGTCATATTTCATAAAGATAAGTGCTCTCTATTATGGTATCATTTACATGTATATGATTGTATTTCTGTTGTGTATACTTAATTATCGTTTATTTGAATCTTTAGACTGTGCATGCTTGTTGGATATTGTTGTGCATGTCGTTAAAGTCTTTTATTTTATGCATCCTTAAATTTTAAAAGGTATCTGTAAGAGAAAGAAGTCCAAGGGCAGGCTTGAAGGTGGCATGCCCCAACTTGTGGGTGGTTGGGTATGTTACAATAACCACAAACTAAGACACTGCAACCATTGTAGGTGATACTCATGCCTCTAAGATATTGAAGCACCTATTTCCAATGCCCTTTACCTGGATTTTCCATGTGTCCATCAAAAACACCGACTGCATGTGGAATATTTAGTCTTGAACATTCCATAAAAAACATCAATTTTCTTATTGCACTGGTATACGGTATATGAGATATAAAATTCCTTTCTTCCTTACTACCATGACATAAACTTGAAGAAAGATTATAATGGAAAGGTAAAGTGATATATACCGGTTTCACAATGTTCATACTGAAACTCATCAGTACCTTCTCCATGGAATTTTGTTGTGATAACCACAACTTACCATTATTCCCATCTCTGTATACTTCTATGCCCAAGATTTGTTTTGTTACTCATCGATCCTTCATCTGAAATGTTATGTCCAAATGAGCCTTTAACATGCTAATCTCAATCATGCTTTGGATTGCAACAAACATATCATCAAAAAATAACATCAAGATAACGAATGTACCATAAACACAATGGTTATAGTCATTTCTTGAAAAAATTTGGCTTACCATGAAGAAATTAAACATCTTGTACAATTGTCTGGGTACCTTTAAGCCATACAATGATTCCCTAAGCTTTCAAACAAATCTCCCTTTGTGATCCTGAACAACTTTTGATTGTTCCATGTACATGTCTCTGCTAATGATGATTTTGTGGGCAGTAGGATCCAACAATCTACATCCCTTAACTTCACCACCATAACCAACAGAGATATAACACTTGCAGAAATTCAAAGATTGTAAGTTTGGAAGTAACTTATGGTTTACCAGTATCTGCAGCCTCTTCTTGCTCATATGGCCCAGTCGTTGATGCCATAAGTAAGTAGATGCACTTGCATCCATAGATACCACCATTTCTTCACTTATTTCAATATTACTTTATAGCTTGTAAAGATTCTCAATCTTTATAGCCTTCATTACCACCAAATTTCCCTTGGACACTTTCAATGCTCCACCTTGACTTGTATATATATACCCACAAGAATCCAAAACTCCCAAAGAAATCAAATTCTTTTTAAGTTCTGGTACATGTCTAACATATGTTAATAATCTTACAATACCATTGAACAACTTAATCTTGATGCTCCCAATTCCAACAGATTTACAATAAATATCATTTCCCATAAAAAAAAAACACTGTCATATATAGATTGGTAAGATGAAAACCAACTTCTATGTGAACACATGTGATGGGAAGCACTAGAATCTAACAACCATTCTTCTTGATATTGTGAGATACTACAAATAAATAAAACTTCATCAACCATACCCGAACTTCATTTAACTGGATTTGCTTCCGTTTTGAAGTCATCCTCAGATTCTTTCATTTTCCAACAATATTTATTGAGATGTCTTAATTTGTTATAGTACCAACATCTTCCCTTAACCTTTCTGACCTTTGAATTAGCCCTGGATGTTCCACTTGAATCCTCCCCCCCTTTTTTGGACCGACCTCTAGCCTTTCTCTGCACCTCCTCAGACAACAAGGCTCCCACAACATTATCATATTCAATGGTGTCTATTGTGATAAACCACATATATGTGACTAAGTGATCCCAATATTCAGGAAATGAGCACAATAGCATGATTTTCTTGTCATCGTCATCGTATTTTACATCCATACTAGTTGATTGACAAATCAGAGTATTGAAAACATTTAAATGATCGACAATTTTTATACCTTCTTTGATGAATAAATTGTACAGTTGTCTCTTCAAGTAGATTCGATCAGTCAAGGATTTCATCATATAAAGACCCTCCATTTTTCTCCATAAACCTGCTGCTATCTCCTGTCCAAAAATATTAAACAACACATCATCTGCCAGACACAATCGAATGGTACTGAGATCTCTCACATCCAAATCTTCCCAATCCTTGACTGTCATATCCGCTAGTCTCTTTGTCTTTCCTACCAATGCCTTATGCAGACCTTGTTGCACCAACAAACCTTGTATCTTAAGCTTCCATAACTCAAACTTATTTTTCCCATTAAATTTCTCCACCTTAAACTCCACAAGTAAGTTGGACAGAGGGTTTTTCAACCTCCACGGGATCCAGTGCTCCAGCAAAGCCCCTCTACCTCCACAAGTAAGTTGGACAGAGGGTTTCTCAATCTCCGAGGGCTCCAACAAATTAGACAGAGAAGAAAACGTTGTACGACCCTCCTATGGCCTTTCTCTTCTGCTAGTGACCTCCTCCACTTCTACTCACGAACCAACGAAAGTCTGAACCTTTGGCTCCAGATTTGGTATGACCTCCTCCTCTTCTACCCACGAACTAGCAAACGACCAAACCCATGGCTCCAGATTTAACGCTCGAATCGTCCGAACCCTTGGCTCTAAAAATAACCACTACGGGCTTCTCCTCATGGACAGAGCTAATCGACTCTTTCTTCCTCTGCGCGCGAATGAATTCGTCGGTTTTCCTCACGAACAGAGCTGCAAACCCGCTTTTCTTCCTTCTTTGTGCACTGATTCCCAGTGACCGCTTCAAGCTCTAATACCACATGATGAGCAGCGAAAACAAATCAGAAGAATTTAATGGCAAATACACAAGTTACAACAATTTTACGCGGTAAGACCAGGTAAACATCCACGGGACAATGGCTATCAGTATTTGTTTATTGATCAAAACAAGAGATTACCATAAGCTTAGCAGCAGACTTACTGCTTATCATCACTTTTTTTTTTGCCTCTACAGGTTACAATTTATAACAGTGCTTCCACCGACTGAGTTAATTTTTTAACCTCCAGATCCAATTATTGGGTTAATAAGTTGAGATATGGCTGAAATACTGTTGAACCTCCACTTGCGGTTGTCACCCGTTCAACAATTCTAGGGTTTCATCTGTCTGTCTAATAGTGCTAGTGATAAACAAGCAAAATTAATGTTGTTTTTTACTGTTTTTCACATAAATTGTTGTCATGTCTCACTTGTGTTCTTGTTACTTATGGGAGTCATTAGTAGTCAGTGAATAGGTTTTTATTTCTGATGTGTTTTTTTTTCAAAATTTAGTCAGAAATCCAGAAAGATAGTTGGAATGGCAGATTTAAGTGGTTGAGATCACAATTTTTATTTTTATTTTGATATTTTTGGAGGTTATTAAGGGTTCTGAAATCCATTTATACACTCAAAAACAATATTTAAAAAATATAAAATTACTATTTCACCATTAATTAATTATACAAAAATAAAAAATTTAAATTATCCATATAAAACACTTTCATTTTGTCATCGAACAAAACCTCTATAAGTCTGTGTAAAACAAAATTTTATACTTTTACTTTTTCATTAAACCAAACCGTCATACTTTTAGTGTCATCCAACCAAACCCTTATATCATATAAAACAAACCTTCATATATATAACAAAATTCTGCAAGAAATTCAAAAGGATGGATAGAATTGCAGATTTAAGTGGTTGAGATCATAGGTTTTGGATGCTCTTGGAGGTTTTTGAGTTTGGATTCATTTATACACTCAAAAACACGATTTAAACAATGTAAAATTGACATTTCAGCATTAATTAATTTACCCATTAATTGATTCTACAAAAATAAAACACCATAAAACATTTAAATTATTCATATAAAACACTTTCACTTTGTCATCTAACAAATTTCACTTTCACTTTTACTTTTTCATCAAACCAAACCTTCATACTTTTATTGTCATCCAACCAAACCTTATATCATATAAAACAAACCTTTATATATAATTTCATATAAAACAAACCTTCATATATAATTTCACTTTGTCATCAAAAACAAATTTTTAGAATGTTTTCTATGATATAAAACACTTTCACTTTGCCAACAAACCCTGGTACGATATCATATAAAAGAAACAATGTTTTATATGATATAAACATTTTCACTTAGGGAACGTTAATTATCATTAATATTTGTATCTCTATAGGATTAGAAGAATTGATCTCTGAAGACACCACAAGCTAGGGTTTGACAGTTGTGGTCTCAACAACGTACATAATGGTTACCAAAGGGGGTGGGAGTGGAACCCCATCATACAAGTAGGTAGTGGTGGACAGGGGGGAAGGCACATGAGGCGTTGGTTTCAAAGAACCGCTGACAAACACCTCAGGATTAGGATCGGAAAAGTGTTAGGATATTTAGACACTTAGGAGTTAGTTAAGATCTACTTGGTCTAATATGTCGTTAGGTAAAAGTGTGTTTCTTTAGTATGCATTAGTATGCATTTGTAGTTAGGAAATCCGACGGTCACGATATGTTCCCG
>ML777672.1:1448985-1480702 GCA_009831015.1 Picea engelmannii
AGTGAACCCCGGTGGGGCAAAAGGGAGCAACCCATGTAAACCTAAAACAACAATGATACCCAAGGTTATACTAGAAGATCCACAAACACAAATCTATCAGGACCAGATGAAGACACATGCACTAATTTGCAAATTCATGGGGTTGTGGCCCACAGAAAGAACATTGCGCAACTGGATAAAATATCAATGGAATCCAAGTGGATAAGTGGAACTCCACTTGGGCTCGAAAGGATTCTTCACAACAATCTTCATGAACCTAGAGGATAGAGATAAATTCTTTGAGGGGGGGGCATACTTCCATGCCTCAGCAGGGTTGTACATGTGGTCGTGGAAGGAACACTTCTCCCCAGAGAAAGAAACCTTTAAAAATGTCCCAGTCTGGATGAGTTTTTACTCCTTACCGCTAGACTACTGGTTGTCATCCATCTTTGAATAAATTGGGAACAAGCTTGGAAAATATGTTAAGACATCGAAAGCAACCCTAAAAGGGAGATATACATCATATGCAAGGATCTACATAGAGATGGATGTTTCGAGGCACTCCCAAAAGCCATAAGCCTGGAATTCAGTATTGAGGAATGGATATAGAGCATCGACTACGATCAGATCCCATTTAGATGCAGAATATTCCATGACCATGGACACCTAATCAGAGAATGTTCTCTCAATAAAAAACAAGAAACGAAAAACACCAAAACACAATAGGATGAGGATGGGTTTGTAAAATCGAATCACAGAAACAGAGCAAACAAGAAACAAAACAAAGCCCCAACATGAAGCAACTCGGAAGCTAGGACTAGACCAGAAGGATGACACAAGGCTAACCAAGGGGAAGAAGGAGGAAAGGAAAAGACAAAAGCTAAAGAAACTAGGGAACAAACAACTCATGAGAACACATATATTCCAAGCAAGAAGAGGGAACATGGAGGTAGCGCAAGTCCTATGGAAAGAGAAAACGAAGACACCAACACCCCAATGCAGGAGGTAGACGAAGACTCAGAGATAACACCAAGCGAGGTAGGCACGGAAGATCCGGATCTCAGGGACATTGTGGAAAGGGAAGGAATAGATCTCCTGAACATACTGGAGCAATGGAAAAAGCAGGGAGTAGACAATGTGCCAGCGGAGCAACTAGATCATATCCAATACCTTTTCCCTCTAAGGGAGGAAGAAAAATCTAGAGGGATCAAGCGCACACACGACGAGATAGGATAGTTAGGAATCAAAGCAGGCGAGGGACAATCACAATAGTCACCCAAGCAGATGAGGCAGAAGAAAGGCAGGAAATCAAACAACGTAGCCCTACAAGAACTAGGAGCCCTGCTGATAAATTCAGGTAAGATCAAAAATATCTTTCCCAACTCCCCCCATGTTTAAATGAAGATTACAACATGGAATATAAGAGGCATGAACAGCCCACGAAAGCAAAGAATCCTTAAAAATAGACTGCTGAAGGAACAACTTGACCTTTGTTTCATTCAAGAGACAAAATGCACTATAGATAGAATGGAAACAATCAGTAAAAAACAATGGAGTATATACAATATGTTGGTTGTTGAAGGCCAATAAATGGCAGGCGATATACTCACCTTATGGAACCCACAATCGTTGAACCTACTAGCAGCAGAAGCCATGAGACATAGACTTTCGGTTACATGCAAATTATAGGTAACACTAAGGTGATTCTCTACACTAATGTATATGGCCCCTAGAGGTTGGAGGGAAAAAGGAGAATGCTCTTAGACCTAGAAAATCTAAAGGCTCGATCCCGCAATCTCCACTGGATCTTAGCAGGGGACTTCAACATCATCACGACACTTGCGGAGACTGGATAGACATGCAAAGGAATTTTCAGCTTTCATTGACACAATGGAGATGGTGGACATCAGAACCAACAATGGCCAATTCACCTGGAATAACAAACGAATTAACCACTACCAAGTAGCTACAAGGCTAGATAGATTCTTGGTGTCGGAGTCCATTATTCTGCAGGGACTAACTCTAGATTGCAGCATCCTTTTGTAACGTCCCTGACCCTCAACCCCACTATCGGGCAATGCTACTACGCAAAATAACACTTATATAGTATGCATTTAAATGAAGTTAAATGGATTAACACAGCATAAACACATAATTATTGCTAACATACAGAATTAATGGAATTAACAGTAGTTCATTCATTCAATGGAATACATGATAATATTACAAGCATCACAGATATGCATTTTAATTGAAATTAAACACATAATGATACTTATCTTTGAAATGGTAGTAAGTCCACCAACTACGTGCAGACCTTCCACGAACCTCCCAGCCTTAGACCATGCTACTCATCATGCTCAGTAGTGGGTCACCCCCGAGCTGGGACCAAAATCCACCCAAGGTAAGGGAATCCTAGACTAGGCTGAGTTTACAAGAAACTGCATAGAGAAATCTGAAGGATTCTCTCCAGGAGCCTTCTTATGCCCACTACTCACGGACTCTCATTCCCCACATGCATGTTCCACCTGGGAGTATACAACTTCACAAGCATAGTCCATCGGTGCTTCACCTCCCTCTCTAGGTCTCGACAATAGGCCAGATCAAGAATTATTAGAGCTCTGTAGCTGGTGTTGGCCTCTCTCTGGGAGAAAACCACTTCCCAGAAGACTCTCTCACTTGGAGAGAGTTTCTCATAGGCCTAACAACCTGCCTCTTCAACCATGGGCCTGACAAACCACTTCTTCAACCAATTTCAACCCAATTCCTGCAAGGTGAGGATAACAATAACAACAACTGGTCAATTCCACTCAAGAAAAATAGAAGCCAGCAACCCAAAGATAGTTCGGGTACAGAGTCAACTCTACAAGAGCGAATAGACTGGGCTCACGGGACATAGCTGACATGGCTCAATCGACGGGTTTTCCACTGGTTTTCAGGGTGTGTGACAAGGAATCAATGCAAAGGTCGAACACAGACTCAAACGGTTCAGACAGTGGATACGTCCGCTTCTCAGGAAAACATTACATTTTTATGGTTTCAAAGTTGCATGAGGGTATGCAGAGATCACACGCAAAGGAAACACAGTTCAGACAACTGACGAAAGAATGGAGGACAAACCCCCATCACGACTCAATTCTTGGGTTAAATTGCATGCACTTGGGCCGACACATGTCGCCAATGAAGTTGCATGCACTCCATCAAGTATGCGTTCCCTTTTTGCACATGTTGGAGCTGCATGCGTTGCCTCTCCCAGGACTTAGGATAAAAACATGTTTGTCACAGAACTTTTGGAATAATAATAAATTATTATTCACAAGTAATTAAGCCCCTAAGCTTATCCCCTCTTTCCAACCTTTCAGCCCCCTTTCCCTTACCCACCTTGTGGAAGCTTAGTCCCCCATCACTCTTTCTTCATGGTTGGTATGCATGCAAGGATGTTTAATCTTTATTAATGTTCTGCATAGTTACATATACAAAATCAGGCTCCTGGCCTTAACACTTAGGCTCTCCGTCCTAATAAACACATAATCCCACCAGCTTATCAATACTCGACTCACCATCCTACAAAACATGATTACAATTCATAAACATGATTACAATTCATAATATAAATGGGGCAGTACCGGGGGATATTACACCTTCCATGGGGGAGTTCAGACCATTGGCTAGTTCAATTGGAAGCAAACTTCCAAACCACTCCGAAGAACAGACCTTTTAGATTTGAGAAATTTTGGATCGAACTTCTTATATTCAAGGAGAACATAAACCAATGGTGGCAAGAGGAATTACCGGATCAAGGGACAAGGATGTTCAAACTTTATAAGAGACTCAAGTACATCAAACACAAACTCAAGGAGTGGAACAAGGAAATATTTGGAAACATAAACAAAGAAAAAAAAATATTGAGGATAGAATAAGGATACTCCAGGAACTCTGCATAGATGAGGGTTACACAGAGGATTGGAAAAGAGAAGAGATCCAAATGACCCAGGAATGGGAAGCAACATGTCAGCAAGAAGAAACTCTATGGTGCCAAAAGTCCAGAATCGGGTGGCTAAAGGAAGGGGAGCGAAATACCAAGTTTTTTCATAGAACAACCATTGCAAGAAGAACCACAACAAAATCCTAAAAATTAAAGATCAGGATGGGATCGAAAGAGAATCCCACAAGGAAATTGAAAATACATTGGTCAATCACTTCAAGGGGATAGCCATTGAACCCAATCAAGACAGAACTGAGGCCATACAAAGGATAACTCAACACATCCCCAGGGTGGTCACCGAGGAACAAAATATCAATCTAAACAAACCCATAACAAAGGAGGAAATCGACCAAGCGGTCCAGGATATGCCCAATGGAAAGGCCCTAGGTCCAGATGGTTTCATAGTGGATTTTTTCAAATCCTGCTGGGAAGTGGTTAAACACGATGTTTATGGGGTGGTTGAAGGCTCCAAACACTCGGCCTCCATCTTGAAAGCGTTAAATGCCACAATGATCATGCTAATCCCAAAATGAAATGAAGCAAGGACCCTAGATCGCTACAGGCCTATAGCTTTATGCAATGTAGTGTACAAGATAATCTCCAAAGTCGTAGCCAATCACTTGAAACCTCTCCTAGACACATTGATCTCACAGGACCAGGCGGGTTTCGTAGAAGGAATACAAATATTGGACAACATCATACATTCCCATGAGCTTATACACATGTTGAAAAGCCAAAGGAGAGGGGGGAATGATAATCCAACTTGACCTAGCGAAGGCTTACGACAAAATTAACTGGCACTATATGGGAAAGACGTTGGAAGCCTTTGGGTTTGAACGACACTAGATCAACTGGATTGTCAATCTAGTCTCAATGACAAGCTACTCTCTTCTAATCAATAGAGCCCCAACAAAACCATTCTAGCCTTCGAGAGGCATTAGACAAGGAGACCTGCTATCCCCCTTCCTGTTCATTCTGATGATGGAAGGGCTCAGCAGAAGCATAAAAAACGAAACTACAGCGGGAGAACTAGAAGGCATCAAACCTTTCGAAAACTGTCCAACCTCCACACACCAACAGTTCGTTGATGACACCCTACTCCATGGCACACCCATGGTCAAGAAAGAAAAAACCTACAAAAGAATCTTAGAAGACTTTGGGGAAGCCTCAGGGGAAGATATCAACCATTCCAAATCCATGATCTACTTCTTTAACACCAATCCTGCAATTCAAAGAAACCTAGCCAACATTCTGGGGTTTGAACGGAAAATGCTCCCAAAGAAATACTTAGGAATCCCCCTGACAGGCAGAGCATGCAAAATGGAAACGTAGGAAGGAGTGATCAACAAACTACAGGAGAGGGTAAAACATTGGACTTACAGAGCTCTCAACCTGGCAGGGAGGCTTATCCTCACCAAAGCGGTTCTAGAAGAAATTGTGACGTATATGATGTCAATGTTTCCCGCTCCCAAAGGAATACTACAAAAGATAAGAGCCATTAAAAGAGACTTCCTATGGCGAGGTGCGGAAAATAAAAATAAATGGGCCTTGGTAGCCTGGGAGAAGGTATGCAGACCAAAAGGCAAAGGAGGCCTGGGGTTACAAGACCCACAGGTAACCAACGAAGATGTCTGGTGGACATGGGTCAAGGACAAATCAATATTATGGGCAAACCTCTGGAAGGCCAAGTATGCCCCGAATGTCAATGATCAAGATCTAATCTAATTCATGGGAAAAAGGGAGGGATCAACCATATGGAATCTATCCTGGCACAACAAGAACTGGATAAAGAAACACTGCTTCTAGGAAGTCAGGAATGGTCAAACAACTAGATTATGGGAGGACACATGGCAACAGGAACCCAGAATGGAAAATCCGAACATGGAGGAGCTACAATAGAAAATGACAGTGCAAGGAAAAACAAAATCCATCAATACTAGAAGAAAATAAATGATAGCGACAGATGCAGGACCTAGGACAAACACAACCCATAAAACAGAGACCGTATCGCAACTCTAACGAAAGAGGTGGAAGAGGAATTGGGGAAAAGGAAAATTGCAGTTTCAGAGGACGAGGACCAATTAAGGTGGGGCAGGGAAAATGGTGTGGATTTCAACTTAAAAGAAGCACGGTACTACATCATTGACAAGGATCAAGAGGACCCGGTGCAACAGTGGGAAAAGATTTGGCGCAACCCCCAATGGACAAAAATCAAACAGTTCGAATGGTTAGTTCTCCACAACCGAATTCTAACCTGGGAAAACCTCAGGAAAAGGGGTTATATAGGTCCATATCACTACCACCTCTATCAAGCTAAGGAGGAAACAACCAATCACCTCATCGATGAGTGCAGTTACACAACAAAGCTATGGGATTGGGTGATCGACATCTATCACTAGTCCAACAGGATCCCGGGCAACATCAACGCAACCATCAACAATTGGAATGAGAGTTATGACAAAAATGAGATGGCGAACCTCTACTGGAATCTAATGTCAGGGATGATTATTTGGGCAATATGGAAAGAAAAGAACTGACGCATCTTCAGGAATGAAAGCCTACCAGAAGGAAATCTCAAGGATGCAATAATCTCACAAATATGAGAAACGGTGCAGAGTTGCAACTACAAGAAGGAAAAAACGCAACTCACTGACCAAGACACCCGCATCCTGGAATTTTTTCACCTAACATATGGGCACAACAACACAATGGTAGGGAGGGAACCGTAACTCCAAATAGGAGACCGCAACTGGACCCCCCCCCGTTAGGGTCCCTCAAATTAAATTTTGACGGGGCAGAAAAAGGAAACCCAGGAGTGCCAGGGATGGGAGGTGTGATCAGAGACAGTGGTGGTAACATCATCAGGTTGTACACTGGGAGTATGGGAAACTCAACCAACAATGCAGCGAAATTTGGTGCCCTGGAGCTTGGCCTTGAAATCATAAGGCACGAAAGGACGACAAACACTATCATGGAAGGAGAATCCACCCTGGTCATCAACACGAAGAAGAGACTCCAGAATGACACTAGAGTGGGAAAGGTTCAGAGACACTAGCACCTAACTCTCTCCCTACAGAAAATCCAGGAGTAGCTAAAAACATTGAACACAATGGAGTTGTGCTGGGTCTGTAGGTCAGTGAATGGCCTGGTGGACAGACTAGCTAACGAGGGGGTAGATAAGGAAGGTCTGGAACTAGACACTACCTGGATCAACATCTCGAATGGACAACTTAGAACAGACTACATCCACCTAGCGACAAAATATCGTGAAGGTAGTTTAAACAAGGAAGGTCACATCAAGAAGGGCAGCGCAAAGCCCAACGGTAGGCACGTAGGACTCAGGAAGGATATGATTGTCGAACACTCGGTCACCAATCACCATGCAGGATCAACATAAATAGTAGGCAGGAGTATGGAAGCAATACCATTGTGACATAAAGAGTTGTGGGGAAAGTACATACAAGAAACCGCATGCAATGAATGATGTAAGGCGTGAGGGAATGACATGGTCTAGAATCGATCCTCCATGCCAAAGTACAAGTACAAAGAGCAGCATAGTAGGATCTCAAACGAGCAGGGGTAGGGACCCACACAGGGATAAAAGGTGAGTCATCATGATCATACGAGCCACAACAAGGATAAAGGATGGGAGCGATCATCACTACGGGAAAGCCATGATTGGAAGGACAAGTTCACAGCAGGAGAAGATCAATAAGAGGAAAGACAATAGGAATAGCCGCAAACAAAAGGAGTGCAACAATAGGGACTACCATAGATACAAGGGTAGGGAAAGGAAGAATCCCTGGGAGGTGAGGTACAAGATGACTAGCGAGCAAAGGAGATGTGACAGACCAAGCGGGATGGTGAGAATGAAGTGAACGCACAGGAAGAGGAACCCCCTTGGAAAGGAAGTCCCAAATAGCCCACGACGAGTGTCAAGAATGGAGCAGGAGACAAAATATGCGGAGGGCACCTTCCAAACTATGGTAGCACTGAAAGGAAAAGAGACCATTACTCGTTGGGAAAAGGAAATAAAAGAAAAATGCAAAGGAAAAGCATGGGATGCACTGGCACATGAAGCGGACTGGGTAACTGATCCGAGGGCCACTCATCCTAGGGAAACCCTCTAACATAAAACAATGGAGATGGCATGGCTAAATAAGATGATGATCAACAAAGTGAGTTCGGAAACGAAAGATGCCAGATGGGAGGATAACAAGGAACTCAAGAAAATGTTGGACGAAAACTTGATTCACCTCAGTAGTCTAGAAATTATTACCAAACTGTTAGTTGAGGTCGAGAAGGAGCATAAATCCAAGATGGAACGATTGGATGTTCAATTTTACCTCTATATGCGCTATGTCCACCACATGGATATCACACTAGCCGATGGACACGGTGCGCCAACCCACATCAGGAATACTCACACGATCTCCCAGAAGGAGGATAACAAGAGCTAGGCAGATGACGGGGAGAAACACATCATTTTCTTGGAGTAGTAAATGGTTAATCGAATGGTTAGTTCGACCACTACCCTCTCAGGTTTAGTAGGTTGTCACAACATCTGTTTTGTATGTATGTGTTTCTTTTCTTTTTCAAACTGGTTATGGTGGGACTGGCTTGGTTTCCCATGGGGGCAAACCAGTCCCACCCCTCGTTTATATCAGTAAGCACAACTCGGGAACCCCTGGTCTGGTTTCCTACTAGGAAGAATAGGAGGCCCCCCTTTTTTGTATCATAATCTTTTTGAAGTAATACAACTTTTTACACTCATTTACAAAAAAAAAAAAAACTCTTTCACTTAGGCTATAAAACACTCTCAATCGGTAAGATAAACATCAAACCAATACTTGATAGGATATAAACCACTCTGAATACTTATTGACAAAATTTAAATTGCATTTTCATTTGGGTTTATTATCTATCTGCGACTGACTTGTACAGTGTACAATGATTGGCCTCCTTCCTTTGGAATGTTATGATGTAATCATGGATTGAAGTGTATTTTGTGGCTTGTTCAATATTTTAAAAGCATCAATTGAAAGTGTATTTTCTGGTTTGTCAAGGATTTTGAAAAACATAAATTAGAAGTATGTTTTCATTTAAAATGTGGAAACTACTATATATTTTCAAAAGCATAACCTTTTTTTAATAATATCATAAAATTCCACTCATCAAAATATTCTACTCTAATGTTAGTTTGATTATGACTAGTCAATGGATTGGAAATATACCATAATTGTTAGATTTTCTTTATTTACAAAGCATTAGTGTTACTTGTGTTATATATATATATATATATATATATATATATATATATATATATATATATATATATATATATATATATATATATATATATATATATATATATATATATATATATATATATATATATCCAGTACTGAGTAGTAGGAGCATAAACAAGAGACAAAAATAACACAAGAGATTTATCCCGGGAAAACCCTAAATGGGGGATAAACCCAACAACCTTTCTTAGATAGATTTCGTTCACAAAGCAAGTCCAAACAGATAAAACCTAGCACAAAGGCTAGATCAACTAGAAATATCACCATAGATGCAACAACAAAACTACACCAAGATAGTGCACTTCCTCAAGGAGTAGCGCACAAGAGAGAGATACCAAGAGACTGAACAAGAAGAAAATCGAGTCATTGTAGCAGTTGCGTCACCTTCTCCAAACTTGCACCTTGATTCTATGTAGCTGAGAGAGTGTGAGTGAGTGTACAAATGACCTAAGGCACCTCCTTATTTATAGTCTTCCTGTCCTTCTAGTTGGGCCGACTTCTCTTCTGGGAAGGTGTCTTTTCATTATACTTTATTCTTCTGGGCTGAATTCTCTTCTAGAGTATTTCAAAATCTGTCCAATGGATCTCTTTCTTCCAGAATATTCTCAGCATCTAAGAAAGGTCATCTAGGAGGGAAAGATCCTCTCTCATCTACCAAAACATCAACACTCCCTCTTAGCTAGGGAGGCATCTTTCACGATGTCTTCATCTAGTAGTCCACTGACTACTCTGCAATCAACTGGTATCACATAGTTGCCACAATGCCATCGGTAGCTTGAATCATCTGTCATAGTCTCTATGATTATGCAACAATCATCTAGTGGCACACAACCACTACAATATGCCCTCATCCATAATCATAGTCTGCCACCTTCATGACTATGCAACAATCAGCTACTAGCACACAACTACTACAATATGCCCTCAACCATAGTCAGTATTTGTATGGCTATGCAACAATAAACTAGTAGCACACTATTACTACAATGCCATCAACCATAGTCATATGTATGATTATGTAGAAATAAACTAGTAACACATAGTTACTACAGTATGTCGTCAACCATAATCATAGTCGATGTCTCTATAACTATGTAACAATAAGCTAGTAGCACACAACTACTACAATATGCCATCAACCATAGTTATAGTCTCATCCAATAGCACGAAGATTCTTCCATAGTCCTCACGACTATGTGTGTGATGTTTCTTCTCTCATCAGGTCTGATAGTGCATTATGCCCTTAGTCGCAAGACAGATCCAGGGAACCCTTGGCCAGAGGGGTTAGCCGGCATGAGAAGAAACACCACACCTCCCTCTCAACGAGAGTGGACATTCTTCATCATGCCAAGATTATCTCTAAAGCATCTAGAGTCTTTTTGCTCCTTGTCAAATCATCATGACTAATAGGAGAAAGATTGTGCCTGGGCCATGTTGGGCCCTTCGTTTTTGAGAAGGAATCATGCAAGTTTTAACTAAGCACGAGTTGTGCAAACTCCATCAGAGGTTGGGAGAAAGAGAAACAAAAAGTTGTTACGAAAGTCAGTGCAATGCCAGCGAAGCAACAAACGGTTGCAACAGAACAAGAAAGTGTGCAAGCCGAGAAGGAAGACACAACCCAACTATATATAGGGTTGAACATAATTGTAAAAGGGTTCATCTGTTGGTTGGTTGGTTTTGTTCATTAGTTCATAAGTTGGGTGGCTGGGTTGAGTCGAGTCAGGTTGGTCAGAGTCGCCTAGATTTTGGGATTAGCTGTTGATAATTGTTGTAAGTTGATGGAAGACAATGATGAGTCTATAATGAATTGGACCTATTAGTTGGAGAATTATAGCTCTGTGGCATGAGTCCAGAGCCAAGAGTCTGTAATGAGCCTTGCTATGTAATTCTGAGTTTGTAATGATAGAAAGATCCTAAAGATAATAGGAAGCAGGACAAAATTTAAAAATATGTTGCATCTTTGTATGTTTACTTATGCATTATAGTATTTCCTTATAGATTATGAGTTCTATTTGATGGTTCAACGTTTAATTGCTTGCTCGCAACGTAAGTAGGTTCGATTCATGCATATGTTTTAGATCTGTTAATGTCTCTTGCGCAAGAACATGACTGAGTTTTGAATGCTCTATGGATCCTCTTTAGTCTTCTCCCTACCCTTCCCTATCTATCTGTCTCAGCAGCGCTTTGGGTGAGACTTCTTCTCTTCGGAGGAGATGAAAATTCCAGTGCTCTAGACTACATGGTACCTTTTGTTGGTAACCTGAGAAGGACCCTGGTCTGATCAAATTCACGCCAACAAAATGGTTCTGTTGCTGGGACCTGCGTTAAAAGGGAACCTGTAGGGAGAATGTTGTCGTTGATCCATAGATCTGGCATTGATCAATGGTGGGAAAGGAATTGTGACACCTTCATAAGGAAATAAGCGAAACTAAGGATAAAATCAGTGGAAAACACACGTGAAGCAATATTTTACTCAGAAAGATTGAGTGGCCAGTATGAGATTTTCTGGGTTAAATTCTCGGAATAATTTTTTCACTGGATAAAGAGGCTCCAAGAAGCTCCAAAGTTCCAGGGACGGGTCAAGAATATTTGTGCATGGGATACCGAAAATCTAGCAGCACTCCACAGGCTAGATTGCCTAGTTACACGAGCTGTGGATTTATGGGTTAGCACCATGCTAGAGGCATACATAATCGAATTTGTAGCTAAGAACCACCAGTCTTTTTCTTGGGCAGAGGAAATTTTCAAGAAAGGCGCAAGGAGAAGACTGTTGAGAGAAATCACCCTATGGATTAAGGTTTTCTTGATGGAGGAAGGGATGTTGATTATGTCCCCGATCGAGATGGCAACGTAAACACCCTCGCTTGGGGTAGGGAGAGACGGGGTGAGAGTCATGGAATGAGAGAGGGGAAGGGTTCTTTGACAAATGGGGGGGGGACAACAAGAAATGGACTCAAGAGATGAGCGAGCCTTGAAGAGAGCCACCATAGTTGAGAAGTGGTGGCGCGACAAGATCAAGAAAGCTGTAAGACAGACTCAAAAGTTGAGGAAAGAAGGCGAATCAGGAAAAGTAGAGGAAAGACAGATGGAAGAACTGCAGAAGATGAGAAGACAGGAATGACTGGCCAGTCAAAGATTAAACGAGAGAGAAGCGAGGAGAGAAATAAGTCCCCAGGAAGTGGGACGAGAAGGAGAAAGTACAGATGTAAGGGAGGAGGAAGCCGACATGAATCTTGGAGGAGATAGAGAAGATTCGTCCTCGATAACAGGAGAGATCAAGAATCCGATCGAAGAGATCACCCCAGTGGAAGCTAATGAGACCCCCCAGATCAAATAAAACTACCCCGAAGCCAGTGGCCCCAGCCCCGAATCACCCATACCCCAAGTGTCTTCTATACAAGCAGTAAGTTCGATACTACCTTATCATGCTAGTTATGTTCCAATACAATTAGTTAGTCAGTCAAAACTAGGAAGTGCAGGTATAGGAAGGATATTGGGATCCCCCGATAGATCACAAGAAAGACTATTAGGGTTCACATTGATATGAAAAAAAGGATTAGCAATGGCTAGCCATGCGAGAGGTTCAATTGCCCGATACCCATAATTTTGGGGTAAGGGAGATGAAGACATTGAGAAATATTAGTTCTTGTGTGAAGCAATCTGGAGATCCAGAGGGTCTCCAGATGCGAATAAGTTGGTCAAGTTCCAGAGTACCTTGAGAGGTCGCGCCCTCAAGTGGTACATGAAGATCATTGAACCAGGAGTGTTAGGGATGCAAGGTCAAGCATTCACACTTGACCAGGTATGGACGAGGTTTATAGCATAATTCAAACTACCTCAGTCAGAGCAATAGGCTTTGTATGAGTTGTGCGAGATCCAGCAGAGGGAAGGCGAATCAGCCTGGGAGTACAACCAGAATTTTAAAGATGCCATAGGGAGGTTGGCACATCCAATGCACGAAGAGAATCAAAGGGAGTGGTACATTCAGGGTTTGTTTCCTTTGACTTGGATTCTGCTAACGCAACAACGGATAGCCACGTTAACAGACGCCTTGGAACAATCGATGAATATTGAAGCCATGGCAGGATACCCCGAGATCCTGAGAGCAACCCGACCACAAGTAGATGCGAATCTGGCGCAACTACAAGGAAAAATATCTCCACTAACAGAAAATATTCAGGAGATGATGATACCCAGACTAGGACGACCACAGTTTTGGTGCACTGGATGTTATACAAAGGGTCATCTAGCAAACGAATGTCTAAGAATGAGGGGACTGGGACCTCCTCAGAATCTAATGGTAACCCCACCAGGACCCACAGGAGGAGTTACGCAAGTGTCGACGATTTCATCATTCCATAACCCCTCCCCATATCATGATTTCCCAGGAGGCCAAGCAGCATCCACAATAGAATATTGTGAGATCTATCAAATCCATGGGCATGGGCCAAGGTAGTGCCCCATCATGCAGAAATATTCGACAGTACCAAACATGGTACACTGTGAGTTCTGTGCATCTACAATGCATGATACCAATCAATGTAGAGCATTGGATGCACTTGTAGACAGGTTAGACCGAAAAAAATTTAGGGTGAATGAAAACCCTCAGGGACCAAGAAGAGGTCGAGGAGGAGGAGCTGGAGGAGATTTCATAGGAGGAAGGATTGGGGGAAGAGGACCAAGTAGATGCTATAACTGCGATGAACAAGGTCACTTGGCCAGAGATTGTCCTCATCCAAGGTGGCCATGGTGCTCTCCCTGCAGAACCAACAGACACGCAACTGAAGACTGACCAGACTTAATTGCAAAGTGGGAAGACAGAGTACGACAAAAAGGACCTAACCTTATCAGTTCAGAGATCAAGAGGATTTCTAAGGGAAAATTTCCCAACCTTAATATCGTTACTCAAGGAGGAGCGAAGATAGGAGATGATGCTGATACTCTACCTCAGATTCAGAAAGAATCACCTAATGGAGACATGTATGACCCCCTAAAGAAAAGGTTCTTCTTTAAAGATTCCATAGAAGTATTCCAGAATATTTCTAGTCATGAAATGCAAGAGAACCCCCTCCAACCGACTGTTTATCCTAATATGGCACAAGTCCCTTCTTCACCCCCTGCACCCAAAAACCTTGTAGTCATACCAAGACAGTTGGAGCAACCCCAGAACGCAGTTGACCTTTGGTTTCAATTATTCTTTGACATTCTAGGGAATGACCAACTAACAGAAAAGTTGCGCAATGCGTTGTACCTAGTTTTAGGGAATGAGGAACCCTCAGAAGCAAGGATAAGGGCTAACCTTCCTGAGAAGAGTACTCAACGAGTGCAGCGAAGAAAAGTGTGAAACATAAAATAATTTCGACTGGTAGGCTAGTTAGATGACTTCGAAATTAAAGACGTCATGTTGGACCTAGGGTCAGATGTGAACATTTTTCCTAAGAAGACTTGGCAAGCCTTAGGAAAACCGAGACTGACATATTCCCCAATTCAGTTAAGAATGGAAAACCAATACTGTATATTTCCCATAGGAAGACTGGAGAATGTGGAAATCGATGTAGCCAGAGTAAAAACAGTAGCTGACTTTGAAGTCATTGAGATCATGGGAGACAAAGGCCCCTACCCTACACTACTTGGCATCGATTGGGCCTATGAAAATTATGCAGTAATCGACTTAAAGAAAGACACCATGACTTTTGAAGCTGAGGAAATCAAGGTAGTTCAACCTTTGTATCCATATGTAGGACCCAAGTACACAGAACCAACATACAATAATATGGATGGAGAAGAGCTAGACCAGTTATACACTGTAATAGCGAGGATAAGAAATGATTATATAAACCCTACTGCTAATGGATCAATAAGCTGGAGAAGTATACAGTCAACAGGCGAATATTCAGAACTAGATTTTGATAGTTGGCAACAAGGTTCACATGAAATATTCTCAAGAAGATGCGCAATTTTCAGAATGACCATATGGGTTGGGACCGAAGTTAGAGAACACCCAATATACAAAGGTACTTCAGATCTAGACAAATTTTTGCATAATATGGAAGAGAATGTGAGAGAAGAGAAAAGAATCTCGGTACTAGATGTAGCTTTTTATAACACCCCCGCCAGATGGTGGGCCACCCATAAATCCGCACTTAGAACTTGGGACGAGGTGAAGCAATCTATCAAGTACAGGTTTTGGAATAAAGAGCAGCTGGAATCAGAGATACAGATGGATCTCTAAGTTGCACAACCGTTTAGTGGAGAATCAGATCCTAGAATACACATTGAACAATGTGTGACACAGTGGCAGGCTGCGGAGATACCCTCTCACTTCTGGGTTCAAGTATTTCCCCACCCTCTAGGCCCAATCCCGAAATCTTGGTTCTTACATGAGGAAACCAGAAGATAGACCAACGAATGGCAGACAATGGAAGCTCACTTTTACAAGGACTTCTCATTCACAAGTAAGTACCCTGAGCTTGAGCTAGCCCTGAAAAAGATTAAAGAACTTCTTTTTACAACCAATAGTAATAAGAGATCAAACTTTGTAGTGTGTCCCAAGAATACCCAAGAACTTCAGACTAAACTCCACTTACCCTTGACTGAGAAGCCTATAGAATGCTATCAGATTACCAAATATTCAGAAAGCCTAGACGAATTAGAAGAACTGAGAAACCTAGCCATCAAAGAGACAGAGGGGAGCAGAGAAATCCAAAACACCATACCTAGCTAGACTAATAGTTCCTACAATCACCCCTTAAAATTGTGTATACTCAACATAGGGACCGAAGAGCAACCCAATATAGCTATGGTGGGAGATTACTGGGATGAGCAAACCAGTCAGGAAATACAGAGTTTACCGAGGGAATATGAGGATTTGTTCCCAAAGAAATTTTCATAATTAAAGGGAATCAAAGGAGTCATGGGAGAAATTAAGATTGAGTTAAAACCAGGATCCAAGCCTGTCAGACATAGACCATACCATCTTAACCCAAGAGTAAAAGAGAAAGTTAAGAAGGAGATTGATAAGATGTTAGAAGTAGGTCTCATTTTTGCGATAGAAGAAGTAGAGTGGGTCAGCCCGATAGTCATTCAAAGCAAGAAAGACACTGAGGATATTAGAGTCTGTGTGGACTACAGAAGCCTCAACTATGTCTGTGTGCACGACCCTTTCCCAACACCCTTTACTGATGAGGCGCTAGAACAGGTTGCGGGGATGTTATAACCCTAATTTGCACTAGACATGCTTACCTGGCATCAGGCCATCTCAGATTCCTTCTTTTCCAAAGCACTGTTGAACAACTCTTCTTAAAAACCTCTTTTATAAAGGTCGACGTGCTTTGCTCCATTACTGCACGCGTGTACATGTTAGCTGACCCAAACAACCCGCGTGTACCTACAAAAGCACGAAAAAAGGAAAGTTGCTGACGGAATACACAACTTTGGGTGAGTTAAATAAACCTTTCGGCCATGCATGGCCGAGGGTTCGACCAAATACCTAGCTTCTTATATCCTATAAAAGAAGGGTTAGGGGTCTCATTTGGGAGGAGAATCATAGTAAAGAAACTATACCCGATTGCGCATTCCCTTTGTCCCAACCCTTTAGCCATCCTTGTGCAAAGAGAAAGATAGAGAAAAGAAGTTGGAGGATAGTTGAAGAGGAGCCCAGGACTAGGTTTGTGGAGCAACGGCCGGCTTCATCATTGTAAGTTGATTTGTTGAATTTAATAATAAAGAAGTACTTTTCCCGTCCCACCATATGAGGTTTTCATGGTTTATTGCATACTTGTTTATTGAATCTCTAACCCATTAATCTATATATCAAATGCATGTGGAGTTTGTTATTTGTCTTGTGTGAATGTAGGTCAGCCTTGGGAGGAGAGATGCAGTCAAAGAGCGATCAAGCGTGAGGAAGGATCGATATCAAACGCCCGAAATAAGGTATGCTCACTTGATCTTCTTAACTATGTATTTTCTTAAGAATAATGGGGATTAGGTCCGGGACGATGGTAGAAAGTAGAAATCTTTAGGTCTTTTCTGCATGCATAATTAAACCCTAAGTGCTAATCCGTAGAGGGATTTCCCACTTGCAACAGAAATGGCGACCATACTGGGAAGATCTCTAGGGTTCCTGGGAATATTTTTTGGGTATTTTTAAGAACTGGTTTCATTTCCTGTTTTTAAAGTTTCTGCAAAAGTCTAAGCTAACAGAGATTCTGGTCTTCCATACCAGTTATCTCTATTTTTTTGCTTGATTGTATTTTTTTTTCCGAGACCCACAAAGGTACATGTGGCTTATATAAGATCTGCATGTGTGTACCCGCGCCTTGCATTCTCACAGCCTGCGTGTACACGCTAGCTAAGGAAGTGTCAGTAGCGTGTATGATTCCAGAAAATTTATTTTAAAGAGGCAACCATCCTCTTCCCTGTCAGAATTAGTCCTTTTTAGGGGTTTTATGGAACTCTTTCTAGTCTTTGTTGTTTGTAGTCTATAGCTTAGGTTTCACCTCGGATTGGTTTGTTCTATGAAGTTTTCCTTGAATTGTTTTCTTTTCTCTGTTAAAGTAAGTGTCTGAGTCTTCAAGAGATTCTGGTTCTCAGTACCAGTAGTCTCTGCCTGGGCTAGCTTGCTTGGATTTTCATTTGTCTTAGAGTTTCAGATATACACGTGGCCTGTATAAGGCCAGCACGCATGTACACGTGCTCTAACTTTACACAACTCGCATGCACACGCTTGCTATGGAACTGTCAACAGTGTGCTTGTGGAGAGATTTTTTGTTGAAGGTGAGGCAGTCATCCTTTATTTTGACAAGAGTTATAACTTTCAGGTTTGGGTCTCTATCATAGCGGTCAGTAACTTAGGTTTGATCACAACAATAGCTTTCTTTTTTCATTTAGAAGTTTTCCTCAAAAATTTTCTTTTATAGGGTTTTTAGACAAGTGTGAGAGTCCAATTTTAATTTTCTTGTGTGTGATTTTTAAAATCATTCTTTGCAATCTGCGCTTAGGCTAGAAGTTTTCTTGGTTTTGACTTGTTGATATTTTTCCTTTTTGCTTTGTGAGCATTCAAATAAAAAAAAATCTTTTATTTCTTTGTTGGTTAAAAAGTGTTGTTTTGCATTAGTAACCAGGGAAAAGTCTTTGCTTTCATAAGTTCTTGATGGTTTACTTAGATCATAAGTAGCTCGTAGTCGAGTGAAATCCTACTTTGAGTTTGTTGTTCAAAGATCTTAGAAAAAAATTTAAGTTCGAAAAGTTGTTTAAGAGTTGAGTGAAGTAAAGGTTTTTGTTTCCAGCTTTCTGTTTATTTTGCTTTCGTCTTTCAAACATCACTAGTTTCACTTTCATAACCTTTGACTTAAGACAAACCATAAAAATTAACGCTAAATCTAAAATTCATTAGACTTTTTATGTTTGTAGGGTTAACCAACTAGTTTAGGGTTAGGGCCTTGAATTAGTTTGGAGAGGAAACTCTTCAAGGCCATTAAAATCAAACATTGGAGTCTGAGTTAGGGAGTGTCAAAGTCCAGTATCATGAAATTTATCTGAGACCCCCCTCTAACACAGGGGATAAACATGAGGTCGCGTGCAGAAAGGTAGCGGAGATAACCCCTCCAAAGTTGGACCAATCATAGTGGGGAACACATATAAAGGGCTTGTCTTTGGATTCTGTCGATTGCATTTTCAACAGAGCTTCATGGGTCTTGAATCTGTTCGAGGTCCTCAGTTGTCTTCTGGACCAATTGCTTTTGATACCCTTGATAGTTTTTGGGCTCGATACCCTACTCATTGTGGTCTACCCGACTTTCGACTGTACCCTCCTGGTGACTATTCGCACGCTGGAAACCTAGTTGCCTATATTTTTAGGGGCATACACAGGTGACTGCGAGGCTATACCACGGTACCTAGGACAGACATCAGACCATGCTTTGCAGAGTATACTTGGAGGGTTCTTCCATGTTCAAGTTTCACTTGCACCGGTAATTTTCTCTAGTGTTGGTTGTTGTAACTATTCTTCCAATTAGTTTAGTGTTTGCTTGTTTTATCTTGTAGGGACCTTTTTAGTGTGTGTTGTTTTTTGAACGAATAGAAAGCCCTAGAGTGTATTTGATCTTCTCACACAGTGGAGGATCACGAGCTCTGCCGATCACGAAGGCTTCTAGGCCTGTCGCCAGTTACACTGGAGCCACCCCCGCCACCACTAAGGCGAAAGCTAGACCAACAAGGGTCTTTTGAAGCGACTAGGTCACAAGAAATTGTGCCCGACCAACATCTGGAGGAAACGACCGTGTTAGACTTTGGAGAAAAAGCTCTTGGTCCACCTGAAACTCAAACCACTAATCTTTTGGCACCCATCATTGTACCAATTCACCCTTACGAGTGCCCGACAGTGTCACACGCAGCAATGGAAACAAATGCTGTCACTCCCTCTAGGAATTCTTCAATTCCCACTACGGTTGTCACCATAGGAGAGTTTCCACCTCCTAACCCACCATCACCGATCCGAGCCACCATGGTCTCGACCACCTCTACCTCGCACAATGGTCCGATCTAGTCTATGGCGACGGAAACAACCCCTTTCCCACCAAGTGTGACAGGCCCTCCGTTCTCATATGGGATGCCTAGCTTAGGTACAAGTCATGTCCTTTCCTACTCCACTTCACAGACTTTAGGTCTAGGGGCAGGGAGCTCTAACGCTCCTCTGCAAGGCCACATGGGGGGCACTTTAGCTCCTTTTAATGATTTCCCTTACGAGGGAGGTCATATACCTCCTTTGTCCCCATTCGCTTGGTGGCACGCATCAGCAATCCGCCAGGCCACCTGCACACCATAGTTTATTTGGAGTAGGGAGTCAAGGACCGCCTTCGCATAATATGTTGGTAGATTCGACATCGTTTTCTTTGTTTGGTGCATTTGGTAACAACGCCTTCTCATCAGTTTCTTTCTCGACTAGGGAAAATCCTGGTTTCGGACAACCTATTCGTATACAGGGTACTATTCCTGCACAGGGGGCAAACCCAGGAACTTCTTCTGCATCAGGGCCTTGGAATTCTTGGCAGGGATCTATTCCTTCATCAGGAATGTCGATATGGGGAAATTCTTTCCACAATCAATGGAACCCCGGACAAGGTACTATGCCTATCCCCATGGGGTCAGCATGGGGAAACCCTTCCCAAATTCCTCCGAATGTAATGCACGCCCATCCATCTACGTGCTATTTTGGGAATCATTCGATGATGTCTCCTTGCATGTAGAATTCGTGCGCTGGTCATGGCCATGGTTTTTACCAAAACCCAGGCCATTAGCCAAACTTTTCCTGGCAACCTGGTGCCAGTCAAACTCCAGGTCCCTTTTTCCCAGGTTATCACCAACAACCCAAACTACCTTTCCTGGCAACTTTGCATTTTCCAAACTTGACAAGGTCTTCATGGTTTATGGACCGTCCCACCATATGAGGTTTTCATGGTTTATTGCATACTTGTTTATTGAATCTCTAACCCATTAATATATATATCAAATGCATGTGGAGTTTGTTATTTGTCTTGTGTGAATGCAGGTCAGCCTTGGGAGGAGAGCTACAGTCAAAGAGCGATCAAGCGTGAGGAAGGATCGATATCAAACACCCGAAACAAGGTATGCTCACTTGATCTTCTTAACTATGTATTTGCTTAAGAATAATGGGGATTAGGTCCGGGACGACGGTAGAAAGTAGAAATCTTTAGGTCCTTTCTACATGCATAATTAAACCCTAAGTGCTAGTCCGTAGAGGGATTTCCCACTCACAACAGGGGAAGGAAGCATACTCATTCACAGAAGGATTTTCAGGATACCATCAAGTCAGGATTGTTGAAGAAGACAAAAGAAAGACCACTTTCATTACAGAATGGGGCTCTTTTGCATACAACATGATGCCATTTGGTTTAAAGAATGCCCCTGTAGTTTTTTCCAGGATTGTGATAGCAACCTTTAGAGAATTCATTCACAAATTTATAGAAGTCTATATGGATGATTGGACAATATATAGCCTACTTAAGGAACATGTAGAATTGCTAAGGATAATGTTTGACATATGCAGAGAATTGCAAATCTCATTAAATCTCAGAAAGTGTATCTTTTGTGTGCCACATGGAAATTTGTTGGGCCACATAGTCTTCCGAGAAGGAATATTGGTAGACCCAACCAAAGTCGTGGTCATTGTGAATATGACACCACCTACGAGTTCTAAACAGTTGCACTCCAGACTAGGACACACATGTTACTATCGGAGGTTCATTCGAAGATATGCCAACATTACTGCACCTCTGGAAAACCTCCTGAAAAAGGCTGAAACGTTCCAATGGACTCTCGAATGCGATAAAGCATTTGAGACACTTAAGGAAAAACTCATTACAGCATCGATTATGATATTCCCAAACCGAGAAAAGGAATTTCACGTCCATGTAGATGCTTCTGGAATTGCCTTAGGAGCTATCTTAATGCAAACTGGAGATGGAAATACGGATCACCCTATCTATTTTGTGAGATGAAAGCTATCGCAAGCAGAACACAACTACACAACAACATAAAGCAAAGGCTTAACAATGATTTATGCTTTACAGAAATTTAGACATTATCTATTAGGGTCTCACTTCAAATTCTTTACTGATCATTCCACACTAAAATACCTAGTTAACAAACCTGTGTTGGAAGGAGAATTCGTAAATGGTTGTTGTTATTTCAGGTTTCCTTTGAAGTCATCGTCAAACCAGGATGATGCAACGTCGGACTCGACCATCTATCCAGGCTAGAGTTAGGAGAAAGTGGTGGAGCAGTGGATGACCAGCTCCCAGATGCAGACTTGTTCAGGATTGAGTCCATACCAGAATATATGGAGGACATATCAATCTTTCTTAGTACAGGGACATGTCCTAAAACATATTCCGCAACCTAGAAACACCATATGGTCGTTATAGCAACATATTACCAGCTGATCACCGGACAATTGTATAAACTAGGACTAGACAACATCCTCAGACGATGCGTCCTGGATCATGAAAGGAAAGACATACTCTGGGAATGCCATAGTGGAATCGCAGGAGGCCACGTAGGAGGAAAGGCCATGGCACAGAAAGTTCTACATGCAGGAATTTGGTGGGCCACACTATTCAAGGATGAAAAAGTATACATTGGATCGTGTGATGTTTGTCAACAGGTGGGCAAGCCATCCCGCCAAGATGAACTACCACTACAACCAGTTAGAGCTCTACAGGCATTTGAGAAATGGTTAGTTGACTTCATTGGACCAATCAACCCCACAACCAAACATTCAAAGGCCAGGTACATCATTACCGCGATTGACTACCTTACCCGTTGGGCAGAAGCAACAGCGGTACAGGACTGTTCGATAGACACTGCTGCCAGGTTCATTTTCGAGAATATCATCACCTGGTTCAGATGTCCTAGGAGCCTAACGAACGATCAAGGAGATCATTTCATTAGCAACACTATAACAACACTTACAGCAGAATTTTTGATTCAACATCACAAGAGCAGTCCATACCACCCACAAGCCAATGGAATAGTCGAAGCCTTCAACAAGATTCTAGAAAAAGGACTAACAAAGGTCTGTTGCGCAAACCAGGAGGACTGGGATGATAGAGTTCCAACTGTCTATGGGCCTATAGGACAACCACAAAGAAACTCCACAGATACACACTGTTCCAGTTAGTCTATGGGAGAGAGGCAGTGGTGCCTACATAGTTCATCACTCCAAGCCTGTATATTGCACAAGTCACACGTATGATAGAAGAGGAATTAGTGGCGTAGAGACTTGCAGAGCTACAAGAACTCGAGGAAACCAGATTTCTAGCAGAATTCCATTAGTCGGTTGAAATGCAAGACAAAAATCCTGACACGACCGACACATTAACACCAAGGTATTCACACAAGGGGACAAGGTGTTACTCTACGACAGTTGATACCAGAAGCATCCTGGCAAGCTGCGTATGCATTGGTTGGGACCCTTCATAGTTGCGAAGATCCGACCCTTAGGAGTAGTCAGAATCGCGCAACTGGATGGCATGCTATGACCGGGATGGGTGAATGGCGCTTGCCTGAAACCCTACCTTTCTCGAAACTGAGAGAGAAGAACAGTCGCTCCAATCTGAAGGAGCTTGTACAATAGATATATTTGAGTTTTGTTTTCTTTCTGAAATTTTGTAAATTCAGTTAATAAAGTCCATATGTGCAGTACAAATATTGCACCATAACACGTAGTTCATTTGTTTTATCTAAGTGTTGGTTGATACAAAACTGACGAATCAACAGTACAAGACCTGTAGCATAAGAGATTCCATTAATGATAGTCATTAAAGACGACGCGGACAACCTTTGTGGTCAGAGGGGCCATGAATCCAAATCCAATCTGAGTTATAGGCCACGTAAACTCAGTCTAGTCACAACCTTTATTTCCATTCCGGTACCCCGTTTGATGCTCGTTAAGCGATAAATCCGCATTATGCCAAGATGCCATCGAAGTTTGTGCTGGGACACCCACCCGTCAACAAGAAAGGTCTCAAATCGTCCACGTCCCTATTCCACTCAAATAAGTAAATACCAAGATTGCCAATAGGATTCACCTTGATTAAACCGTCCCGTCGAACAACTCACACACGGATTGCGTCCATATGATCATGATGAGTAGCAGTTACTGCTAAAAAATTACCCATTAAGCCAAGTATAAGGCTCTCATAACTCAGCCGAGAATGTATTATTTCTAAAAAGAGCATAGCCATTTCCGAACTCAGCAGTGCGGACCAGTTGGGACCATTGTAAAAGATGTAGACGTAACCCTAGTTCTTACTTGCCACAGAAGTGCGAATGCTAAGAACCACAACAAGCTGAAGCGCCATGACTAAAGGAGTAGTACAAGATGATCCCTGTGACCCCCAGGTTGAGATCGTCGACGATCTCAAAGGGAAGGTAGAGCACGTTAAGCTCCTCGACCTTGACCTCAGAGATTCAAACTTGTTCACATAGATGCATACAGATGTCTTTTGGGATATAGTTTCGTATGGAATCATAGGAATGAAAGTTGTACCAAAAGAAGACTTCAACAACTTATTTAAATCGACCATCATGAACCTGAGAGACTTACCAGTCTTTGGTACCACTGGCGAGATTGTGCGCTGCATGAAATTTCCGATAAGTAGGGTGCATGACAGAATTATATGGTTGGATAAGAGGTATCCAATCCATGTTGAATACATCTAGCATCTTACTGGACTATTCTCCCAAGGAGAGGATGTGTTGAAGGGATTCCAGGGTCCCGGTAAGCACAAGAAAAAGAAAGGCGAGCTTAGCCTATATGAGAAATTTAACACAAAGAGAGGACACACAACCGTAATTGAACCAATACTGCCCGAGACAATCCAGACTGGCTACTACATCATAGCCAGCAAGGTTATCGGGTCTTACTATAAGGGAGAATGCACTCTAGATGCATTATCAGTCGCTGACTTTTGCGCAAATGGAGCAGTTTTCAACTGGTGTAGTTTCCTATTGGAGGAACTACTAGTAGTTTTCGAGGAAGCTCAAGAGAAGGGAGGAACCTTGACCTATGGATACCTACTTGTGGCATTTGCAATGCTCAAATGGAAGCCACCTGTGGGAAGACAACCGACAATACCAGATAAGGGGCGCATGGCAAAGATGTCCGACCCATGGCAGTCCAGACAAGACTCGAAGAATACAACACTCAACAATGCAGCATTTTCCAAATGGTATAATGTTGTGATAGACGCAATGCAGAGGCTGCACATCCCGTAAGAGCTCCTCAATTGTAACACGAGGAATATCGCCTTTAGCATGAACTAACACAACACATTCGTCTGGCCGAGACATGCCAGCAAGGAACCTTTCCATACAAGGATGCTACTGTTCTATTTGGATGAGGAAGCCTTCGATAAGGAAGTCATGTCATGGCCGCTAGAAGTCAAACGTGACCCGCGTAAATCAGGAATGCATTACATTTTACCTGTGGAGCTGCTGAAGAAAAAATAAAACAAACCAGGAGAATGGCCAAGTTCAGGCCCCGAACAAAAGAAGCCAAATGCTCCGGCACAAACAAACTCTGAGGGAGAAGAAGAGATACAATAGTTAGAGCGAAGGAAAAGATCGACCCGTCGTCAGCTGCCAGACAATGTTGTGCTGTCAGGTGCACAGGTTAACCAGATCTTGGGCGTTGTTCTCAATACCGAACCATTGCTGAAGAGGCCCAGAACTAGGGTCTCACCGAACAAACCCCTGAACCCACAACCCCTTGCATCTGTCGCTCCCCACACATGCGCTACGACCAAAGCCACCACTATCATTGATATTCAGGATGACCCGGAGCCTGAAACACTTCCGTCCACATTCATCATTGAGAACCCTCCACCACCACTCCAATTGCTAAATCTCATCACTGTTAGTCCACATCAGACCCAAACCCCAGAGCCAATGCAACTCGATCAGCCAGAGATAGCAGAATGATGACTCCCACAAATAACCATAGAATTACCCAAACCAAGATCAGAAGTTTCTGGTCCCGAATCCAAAGCCTTAGAGCCGAGCACGACGCTGGATGTTTCGAATCCAGACACCCATGAACAACAGCCTGAGTCTTCAGTGCAAGAAGAAGACACCCGAACTAGAGAGGATCCAGAATCCGACAACAATCAACAAATCACCTCACCAGGCAAGGGTGAGAGTGCCCAAGAAATCACGACACGTCAAGAAGAAGCCCCAGAGGAGCCGGAGATACCAAATGTGCACAACGAACCAGAATCGACAATGCAGTAGGATACAATAGCCATGTGCGAACAAATAGAGCAGGTTCTCCAGAACCCTCAGCGATGTGCAAAATTGATGCAACTCTACATATCCAGAAAAGCAGTTCTGACTCTTTTGCCAGCAGAGCTAAGGTTGAGAATTGCACCATCGCCACCAATGGAGGAAGAGGTAGACACTCGCTCAGACCATTCCATGGCCAGTGTACTCCCACTACAGATGTGAGCACCCACCAAAGCATCTCCTTCATCCACCGACTTGGTACAGTGGCCAACGCCACAATTATTTGGACTATTCAGGGCATCCACGGACCAGTTGGAGCAAAGGCTCCAGGAGGCCGAGAGATCCACTGAGATTGCAATGAAGGAACAATTTGTTGCACAAACATGAAGAATACAGGAAGCACATGACAAACTCCAAGTCCAGCACAAACTGGAAAAAGTGCAGGAAAAAATTGTTGAGTCTTGGCCGAAGATTCAGAAGGTTGCGCCTGAACTACATGAGGCCGGTGACATAGGCAAGCCAGAGCAACAGATCGAGTTGTTACAGGAAGCATGGACGCAACTCACTACTTGCACTGACCAGCTGCAAGCGAAGATACAACAGGTCCAGTAGGAAGCAGAACAACAACCTCAATAGCTGCAGGAACATATGCAAAAGATAATATTGCAAGGTAACAACGCCTGAGAAACATTGCACAAGCACACCGCAGACTGCACCAAAATCTTCAAGGAAGTCAGCAACTGGATGGGCATCATCGCTCGACATAATCAGGTCTTGGAGGAAGTACGCACAAAGATCCAAGTGTTGAATGAAGAAGTCGCAGTCACAATGGACCCCATGGAGAAACAACGAAAGTTCGACCAAATTCAATAGGCCAACAATGAACTAAATACACTCTATGAGGCACAGTCTGTAGCCAAGAAAGAGCTATGTGACTTTCGAACTATAATTCAGACCGCCTACATGCAAGTGCATCAAGTCAACGCAAAAACAGATTTTGAGTGGAACTCGTTGGTTGCAGTCAAGCCAAAAGAGTACAACAAAGAGACGACCCAAATGTTTCTTGCAGAAGCATCACTCCTCGCTCGGAAATGGCAGGACAAAGTTGGAATCTTTCAAGGAGTAAAGCACAGAGAATTAGAGCTAGTACCAGAATTGGGCCCTTCGTTTAAGGAGGTAAAGGAATAAAAAGCACAAACAGAAGATCCCAAAGAAGAAGAAAAGATGGACAAGGGAAAACAATAGATGCTCCTGAAGGATGTGAAAGAACCAAGAGCTTGACTCGAGGACAAGTCAAGGATTGTGGTCGGTCCTGTTGGGCCCTTCTTTTTTGAGAAGGAATCACACAAGTTTTGACTTAGAACAAGTTGCACAAAATCCATCAGAGGCCAAGAGAAAGAGAAACAAAAAGCAGTTGTGGAAGTCAGCACAATGCCAGCGAAGCAACAAACGGTTGCAATAGAACAAGAAAGTGTGCAAGCCAAGAAGGAAGAAACAACCCAAATATATATAGGGTTGAACATAATTGTAAAAGGGTTCGTCTATTGGTTTGTTGGTTTTGTTCATTAGTTCATAAGTTGGGTGGCTGGGTTGAGTCGAGTCAGTTTGGTCAGAGTCGCCCAAATTTTGGGATTAACTGTTGATAATTGTTGTAAGTCGAAGAAAGAAAATGTTGAGTCTGTAATGAATTGGAACTATCAGTTGGAGAATTAGATCTTTGTGGCATGAGTCCAGAGCAAAGACTTTGTAATGAGCCTTGCTATGTAATTTTGAGTCTGTAATGAGAGAAATATCCTAAAGATAATAGGAAGCAGGAAAAAATTTCAAAATATGTTGTGTCTTTGTATGTTTACTTATGCATTATAGTATTTCGCTATAGCATATGAGTTATATTTGATGGTTCAATGTTTAATTGATTGCTCACAACGTAAGTAGGTTTGATTCATGCATTTATATGTTTCATATCTGTTAATGTCTTTTGCGCAAGAACAGGAATGAGTTTTGAATGCTCTATGGATCCTCTTTAGTTTTCTCCCTACCCTTCCCTATCTCTCTATATCAACAACGCTTCGGGCGAGACTTCTTCTCTTCTGAGGAGATGAAAATGCCAGCGCTCTAGACTACACGGTACCTTTTGTTGGTAACCTAAGAAGGACCCTAGTCTGATCAAATTCGCGCTAACAGGCCATTCACCACTAGCCAAATTAACATGGCTAATCCTATGAGTGAATGTATCATTCTCCCTTGGTCAAATCAACATGACCAATCTGGGAGAATGTCTACCTGATGCTACTTATCTGTGGATGTGTACTGGAGTTTCACAAATCCCTTTTGCATCATGTCTTGGATGAAGTCCTGGGAGAAACTTTTGAAACAATGTTGCTTCACGATCTGCAATACTGGCTACTATATACTCTGCCTCCGATGTACTGAGTGCCACTGATGTCTTCTCTCTACTTAACCATGAAATCACACTGATCTCAAACTGAAGCAGCATCCAAAAGTACTCTTTCGATTCACTGCACTCCCTACCCACTTAGATTTTGTATATCCCTGCAGCTTCATATCTCCATCTGATGCATATCTTTATCCATATTCACTCATATCACGTAGGTATCTCAATATATGTTTTGTTGTCAACCAATGTACATGTCTAGGTTCAACCATATACTTGACTTAGGGATTTCACTACAAGACATATGCCCGACCTAGTGTTAACCAGGTGTATCAAGGATCTAATCAATTGTCTGTACATTGTGGGATCTACCAAATCTGAAGATGAATCACTCGTTAGCTTCAGATTTATCATCATGGGTGTGGCCATGGACTTGTAGTCCATCTTCTCGAATCTCTGTAGGATCTCAACAATATATTTTTCCTTGGCTAAGGAAAATCTCATTTGATCTCTGCCACTCCTCCAATCCCAAGAAGTAATGCATCAGACCTAGATCCTTCATCTCGAACTTTGAGTGAGCTCCAACTGAAGCTTGGCTCCTTCCGAGTCTATATAATCTTTGGAGTCATTTTCTCCCTCTGCATGTGCTGACCTCTTCTGAAGTCTGATCTCCTATGAACTATCCTGAGGAGGCTGCTCCTCTCTACCAGATCTTGAGGGTTGAATCCCTCTAAAATCTAGCTCCTTTATTACATGGATGTGTACAACTCTTATGTATGTATATTCTGCTCCATGTTTCAGCTAGGGACCATCTGACTTGTTGCCTCCTGCAACCGACATTATAGCTCCCTCTCAGTGCTATTACCTGTGACCTGCCCGGAACAAGAAATAAGAACAACAACAGCTCCATGGTAGCCTCCATGGAATTTACAAGATAACCTGCCTGATATGCAAACCTGGAGTTTAGTTGTTGTTGTCCTACTTGGGTTGTCTTCTATAGTTTCCTTGGTCTTGTGCTTGGAAGCAATATTGGATAAAGGACATACTCTTCATCTTGCTCTTCAACATCTGCTACATGTGCATGGTGCTTTTTCTTTCCCTTTTCAATTTTGAGAGGTCATTGTGCGACATAATGTCCCATCTCCTAGCAGTTGTAGCATCTAATATTTGACGCATCCTTCCTATGGCGTGGTTTCTTAGGATTTTTCGAGCTGCCTTCTTCCCTTTCCTTTCTCTTCTTCACTTGGGCATTAAGTGCTTGATTTTCATCATCATTAATCTTCTGTGATTTGGATATCAACCTGGATTTCTCTTTTGGGTGCAGTCTACCCATAGCTTGTTGAACTTCGACAATTTCCTTCTGGCGTAAATCCCTTGAACAAATGGATCCCAAGAGGAGGGAAATCCATTGAGTGTAGTAGTCACGAGTTCACCGTATTCTACTGGATCCCCAATGGCTACTAACTAGTCCTTGATCTGTGAGATCCTCATGAAATAGTTGGCTACTGTTTTTTCTCTGTTCATGGTCATGTTTCTGAGTTGATGCGTAGAGTAAGCTTTCGACTGGTATTCTTAATTTCATAAAGTATGGTTAGGGCATCAAACATTTCTTTCAGTGTTTTCAGTTCTGATACATTAGGTATCAGATGATCCTTTATTGAGTATGTCAAGATCCTCTTGGCCTTGACCTCATTCTTCTTGAACTTTGCTTTGGAGTCTTCTTCTTCTAGTTTTGGAAGCATTTGCTTGATATGATCCAATAAATCATTCTCTTCTAGAATGAGGAGAAATATGTGCTTCCAAGATCTGAAGTTGTCTGCTCCATCCAATCTATCTTCAACTCTCATGTTGGTTGACATTTTTTGCTGGTAGAAACCCTAGCACTTGAAAAACCTCAATTTTTCAAACTTCACCAAACTGCACGATTAGGGTTTCAGGGGGTGTGCTAGGGTAGGGCACATTGCTCTATGAAAGAATTATCCCCAACAACCTTGGGACAATGCTCAATGAGCATTACAAAGTATTGCAACTGCAAGGTGTTGCTGTAGTGATCTTCCTTTTAGTGGTCAAACTGTTATGAAGGTAACCAACTTTGATACCATGTTAGATTTTCCTTATTTACAGAGCATTAGTGTTACTTGTGTTCTTTTACTTCGTTACCATTAATATATATATATATATATATATATATATATATATATATATATATATATATATATATATATATATATATATATATATATATATATATATATATATATATATATATATATATNAGCAGTGGCAGCATAAACAAGAGACAAAAATAACACAAGATTTATCCCGGGAAAACCCCAAATGGGGGAAAAACCCAACAAACTTTCTTAGATAGATTTTGTTCACAAAGAAAGTTCAAACAGATAAACCCTAGCACAAAGGCTAGCTCAACCAGAAATATCACCACAGTTGTAGCAACAACACTACACCAAGACAACGCACCTCCTCAAGGAGTAGCGCACAAGAGAGAGATACCAAGAGACTGAACAAGAAGAAAATTGAGTCACTGCAATAGTTGCATCACCTTCTCCAAACTTGCGCCTTGCTTCTGTGTAGCTGAGAGAGTGTGAGTGAGTGTACAAATGAGTCTTCTTGTCCTTTTCGTTGGGCCGATTTCTCTTCTAGGAAGGTGTCTTTTCATTATACTTTATTCTTCTGGGCAGACTTCTCTTCTAGGGTATTTCAACATCTGCCCAATGGATCTCTTGCTTCCAGAATCTTCTCTACATCTAAGAAAGGTCATCTAGGAGGGAAAGATCCTTCCACAGCTACCAAAACATCAACAATAATTACCCAGCTTACTGGATAAGCCATATGAAAACACTTTGCAAAAATTTGAAGGCATAAAACCTTTCACTATTCATTCTTGAAACACCTTCCCTTAAGGCCATAGGTCAGCCTTTTGTAGAGGCACTAAGGGTCCTTTTGTCGATGCACTCAAAGGGTTCGACTCACAAGTTTTTACCTGTCAGAGGGCACCAACACAAATGTGAGAGCCCTGTTGGCAGCCAACCCTTTTTTTGATTACTCTCAAAAAGCTGCCTACACCCCTTGTCGTATTACGACAAAAGTATTGTCGCATTGTGCTAATAGACATTCGTCTCATTTTTGCGACCATTACAATTCAATTTCGATTCAGTTTTCACAACTGCAAGTGTGAAAACATTTCTTTCGTTAATTAGATTATCGTCGTCTTTGGTTGATACTTGA
>ML777672.1:1502466-1521580 GCA_009831015.1 Picea engelmannii
ACTCACCTATATATATATATATATATATATATATATATATATGATTAAAGCATACTTTTTCTTTTAAAATTATTAAAAAAAAAACTAAAAAAAACTTACCCTCAATAACCATTATATTGAGAAAGAAACACTCTCTCAGGGATTTATATTATTAAAGGAAGTCCCCTTTTCTTAAATTACAACTAAAAACTAAAGATGATCTATATTATTGAAGTTGCCCCTTTTTCTTAAATTACAAAAAAAAAATTAGAGAAATAAGTTGTGTGAACTAGGTAAGTGACAATCAATTCTTGTAGCTCAAGTGATAAGGCAAAAGAGTATATCAACCTCTTCTTGATTTCAATCTCAATGTTGATGATGGTTTGATACAAAAATAGACTAGTAGTTCATATAAAAATTCATGCACATAATTAATGACCGGTAACCCCAAGTTACATGCTTAAATGTGAAACTTAAGGGTGGAGAAGAAAAAGTAGGTTCAAAACAAATTTAGACAGACGAGAACCATAAATGTGTTAAAAGTTTCTTTTTCATGGAATTCTACTTTCCATTGATCCGAGATTTCAATTAAACATTATTACCATTTATGAAAGAGCATTATGATATAATGGTATTATACTTTCCATGGGTTCTAGATTTCAATCAAACATTATTACCATTTCTAAAAGAGCATTCTAGTATTCTACTTTCCATTGATCTTGGATTTCAATCAAATATTCTAGCATTCTAGTATTCTACTTGAATATATTGATTGGCCTTGAAATGTAGACTCATGTGTCAAAAACCTGCATGAACTTATATAGTGTTCTTAGTTTGAATAGTTTCTAGGTTCTTAGGAGTATTAAAAAAAAACAACTACCTAGTATGAGATGGAAATTGTAGAGAACCCTATTGGAAAGTCTCCAGAATAGGATGGGCATCCAATAGTCTAGGTTGGATAATTTAGTGTTTCTTAGCTATGCTTTAAACATACAATGATGAAAAGGCGAGTCAATGAACTTTTAATCTTTAGTGGCTTGGACATAATTTTCAAGATATTATGATTATTTGCACGAGATCATGAAGATTAAATTTTTATAGATCTTTCCAAACTACAATGAAAATGAGAATGTTTAAGTTAACTATCTCTTTCAATAAACAAATTCCTTCCACTTAGTCTACCAGGTATTTAGTATACCAATAATAGATCTATTGTCTATCCTAAGACCAATAACCATCACTAACCAAGTAATATAGGGACAACCAATTTACCCACAACTTGTGATAGTTGATAATTTACTAACACAATATAAAGTATCCTAAGAGATGTTATTGGGAAAAAAAGACTTCTATGTTTCACTAAGAATGTCGGTTTGGGATTTGTTAAGATTTTGGTTGTTGATGGGATCCACATCCCAAAATATTACAATCCTTCTGGATAAAAGATCAAGGAGTATGAAATAGTTCTTACAAGCCACCCATGAAAGATATATTCATTTTATTGCACATGTAATTTTTTGTCTGGTTTACCTTTTTAAAATGGTTTCCATAGGCTTCAAAATGCCATTTTCAAAAGTTTCATTGTACCATTTATATTCTCTATTTAGAATTTAGAGTTTTTTTTTCTTGAAGTGAACGAAAAAAGTCACTTTACTTTTTGAATATCTATTTTTCTATAGTTTAATTGATATTTTTTTTTTTATTAAAATTATTCAAAAAATATTACATCAAATAATTATGCTTATTTTATTTCTCTTTATCAACTTTTATCATGTCTTTTTCGCAAAGTCTTCCCATAACTATTTTAGATGGTTAACATTTACTTTAATGATGATCCCACACATAATAGAAGTATCTAACCACCAATTATTTGATTTCTCTTTGCCATCTCTTTTTCATAAAGCCTTCAACCTTTGTCATCTCTTTTTCATAAAACCTTCCCATAACTATTTTAGATGGTTAACATTTACTTTAATAATGATCCCACACATAACATAAGTATCCAACCACCATACTAAATGTCTTAGTCAATAGACAAAACAAACACTAAACAACGTAATTTACAATCTCTCCTTTACTAAACAACATAATTCACAATCTCTCCTTTTTGGATGTTCTCTCCCACATTGCTTTTGAGTGGATTAAAGATTTACCTGTACATTCAATGTCTCCATCAACATATCCTCTATCTGGTATTAAAAGGAGTAAGAAACAAAAAAATGAGAGAAGATGGGTTCCACCAATTATTTGATTTCTCTTTTTCTCTTTGCCATCTCTTTTTCATAAAGTCTTCAACCTTTGTCATCTCTTTTTTATAAAGTATTTCCATAACTATTTTAGATGATTAACATTTACTTTAATAATCCCACACATAACATAAGTATCCAACCACCATACTAAATGTCTTAGTCAATAGACAAAACAAATACTAAACAACATAATTCACAATCTCTCATTTACTAAACAACATAATTCACAATCTCTCCTTTTTGGATGTTCTCTTCCACATTGCTTTTGAGTGGATTAAAGATTTACCTGTACATTCAATGTCTTCATCAACATATCCTTTTTCTGGTATTAAAAGGAGTAAGAAACAAAAAAGGAGAGAAGATGGGTACATATCCTTTTTCTGGTATTAAAAGGAGTAAGAAACAAAAAAGGAGAGAAGATGGGTTCCACAATCGACTAGAGGGTAAAGAGTTTATGTACGAAATCATAGTTAGGTAATTAATGTTATGGAGATATTTGGCCTTTACTTCACACTGATATTTTTCAACACCAAGACATTTATGAAGTCGACCCCACAAAACAACTCTATGATTTTGTAGAGAGATTAACTCAATTCATAAAACTTTCAATATTTTACATTCATTATATTTATTTGTAGAATATATTTATTAAAAATAGATTATAAATTATAATTAATTTTATATATATATATATATATATATATATATATATATATATATATATATATATATTTAAATTACTCTATGAATATATATTTAAATATATTTAAATAAATAAAACAATGAAATATAAATGTTCAAGATTATATATTTATTTGTTTTCCAAAATTTAAAAATATTTTTGATATTACATTTATTTTAACTATTAATAAAATAGAAAGAGGCTTTGGTCGATAGATTAATTAGTTTTTTGAGTGTATGTCAATTAAGGTTAATGGTTCAAAACTTGGGGCTTTGGATATCCACCTCATCGAAATAGGTTTCATGAGCATGGAAAGGATTATAGGGATAACTCTCTAGATTTGAACTTGGGCTTGGGCTAGGAGATGAAGGAGTAGTTGTCAATGCCCCTATGAAACAAAATAATAATAAAAATAAAATGTACATTGATTTAACATGAAAAGGGTGTGTCCCATAAGAAGCTACCATAGTGCCTATAAAAAAAATTGAACATTGGATTAGCTTATCCAAAACCCCTAAACCTGAAACATATAACATATGAGTAGCAAAACATTGAATGCCATAAACACTAAATTTGAATATCCATGTCTAATGGAGACTCATCATGATCATTATGAATCAGGCTCCACCTAATCATTGTGAGGGGATCCTAAAGGGGTGGATCACATCCATAGCCTGGCTTTGGTGGCTTGGGCACCTAAAAAATAACAAGGGACAAGGTAGGAAACTCCTTTTCCTAGATGGGGGGAGTTGGTACATTGTGGGCATGTTATCATCACTCTTAAACCAATTTTTTGGCCTTATGATGATCACTCTACTATCATTGCATCAAGGTAGGTCTAGAAATGCCTAGTGATTCTCAACTCATTACACACAGGGCATCTCCCTAGTAGTGCTAAAATTGTTGCGGGTGGTCCATCTCCATCTTCATTTTATGTGATTTTACAATCATTTGCACAAAATAATACCCCAATATACCATGAAAAAGAATGGGTGTGCTCATGCTTGCTAAATATCACATCATTATGCTATTTCCAAAGAAAATAAAGTATTGATCCAATTTGCACAAGTAGAAAGGTAGAGGCAAATTCTATAGCCCATGCAAGTTTATCCCCTAAGTTTTTTTCTCTCCAGGAGAGAGTGGCTAGAAGGCATGAGCAATATAGAGTTGTTTCTTAGGTCCATGTAGAGGTGGCTAGAAACTAGAACTAGAATATATGCTTCAGAGTCTCAAGATGACCACATTGTGGGTGACACAAGTTCAAAAATCCCAAGTAAGACATTATTTTCATGACCAACAAGCCTCTTATTATTAAGAACCAAATAAGCATTTATTTCTTAGGTATTAGGACCGACTTCCATAGGTTTCATAACCTAAAAAGATAGACTTTATGCTTTGTTTTTACTCTCCATATGATGTTCAATATGTTGATGATTGTAGCTTCATGAGACATTCTCCAGATCGTTCTCCTCTGGACTGAGTTGAGACATCTATGAGAGAGCCCATGTGATGGGTGTGTCATACTCCTCTGGATTGAGTTGAGATGACGTGTGGTCTCTTTTCATGATCCTCTAGAATGAGTTGAGATGACTTGAGATGGTCTCTTGTCTAACTCCTATGGACTTAGTTGAGTCGACTTGAGATGGCTCTCCAGATGGTACTCCTATGGACTTAGTTGAGTTAATCTGTCGAGAGTGACATCCCTGTGGCTGAGCACAGGTGGACGTGTCCCTAGTGGCTGAGTACTGGAGGATGTGTGGATCCCTTGCTATATTGTCTGAGAGTAAGATTTGTTGTAACCCTAATTTTTGTTGTAAAGGGTACAAGTCAGCCCCACCATGTAAAAGATGATTAATATTCTGTAAAGATTAATTATATTATTCAGTTGAACAAGTTGACCCTATTGTGCTAATAGACACATAAGATTAGATCCCAATTGTGGATCTCACTCACTCACACTTCATTGTAACATCTCTCAAGCTAAGTATACGACGGAATTGCACACTTCTCTTAGGCACAAGTTTCTAGGTCAAGGAGCACCCTCTTGTGTGCTCTAGGGTTCATGGTGTGGGGGATCTTCTCTTGAATCTATAGCAAGTGATTTCTGGGTTTTTTCCCTTGATTGAGAAGGGTTTTCCCAAGATAAATCTTGTGTTCTTTTGCATGGTTGTTCTTCTTGTTATCTTGGTTACTGCAGCTATTGTATATGGTATTGTTGCATTGTTTCTGGGTCAAGTACATGCTAAATTGAAATAAACTACATGTGCATGAGCTAAGCATTAAAATTCAACATGGTATCATAGTAGAGTTCCTGAAAGAACCATTGCACAAGCCCTCCAACACCTTTCCAAGCCAGGCATCACCTTCATGCTACAACTGCAACAACGACCCTCTTCATTTTTTTGCTAGTTTCAACACCTTCCACTTGAACGTTGGGGATAAATGTTGCATAGATGTGTATGACCTCCTTCAACGCACCTCCAACAACTCTCATATTGCAAATAAAACAATTTTTTATTTTTTGCCCCTAGGTTTCTAGGGTTTCTACAAAATTTTGGCCTCTATGGTTTCTGTAGCTCATTGAAGGATTTTTGTAACTCACCAGGGTTCTTCTGATTTTCTAAAGGCTTATTGTTGGTAGTCATAAGTCCAACATAACCTAAGGTTTCTATCCTATCCTAGCTATTAGGTTTCCTAGCCTAGTCGTTAGGGTTTGTGAAGAATCCACAAACCATGAGGAATAAAACTTTGGTGGAAGATATGCTTAATGGATCAAGCTACTTCAGCTCCTGGAAATCAAGACTACAAATCACTCTAGAAGAGGATGACCCATTGAGTTTGATAAAAAAGAATCTACCAGAAACAACTACCGATGAAGAGAAGCCTGATTGGAAGGAAGACGATGTCAAAGCAAGGAAGATAATCATCTATTCAGTGATAGATCATCTACTACCAGGTATTTCTACCTTGAAAACAACTTATGAAATGTATGATGCATTGAAAAATATGTTTGAGAGAAACAACACAAACAAATCTCTTACATTGAAGCACCAACTTCAAAATATCAAGATGAAGAAAGCTGACACCATTGCCACCTTCTTCATGAGGATCTCAAAGATCAGAGATCAACTAGGTGCCATTGGAGAAACCATAACAGACAGAGAACTTATCATGACCACTCTCAATGCTCTTCTAAGACACTGAGAACCATTTCTTCAAAGTATCAATGGAAGAGTAGATCTACTCGAGTTTGATAGTCTATGGACAAACTACACTCAGGAAGAAACCAAACTTATAGCTAGAGGAGTGCAAGACTCCCATCATGACGAAAATCAAGCTCTTGCTTCTCATACAAAGAAAGGAAGAAGAAATAGAAGAAGTTTCAACAAAGCATTCAAAGACAAGAAAACCTCAACAGCTCCAAGTCATGAACAAAGAAAAGACATATTAAGGATTCAATGTTTCAGATGTGACAAGTATGGACACATTGAGAGAAACTGTCTTACCAGGAAGAAGGGAAGACAACTTGCATCCATTGCCGATGTTGATCTAGAACCACATCAGAGAGATGAAGACATAAAAGATGAAGCATTCTTCTTCATATCAACACTCTCAAGTATGGTTCCTACAAATAGTGATATTTGGTTAATTGACAGTGGTGCTTCCAGACACATTTATGGATACAGAGAACATCTTACATACCTTGTTGATAAAGAGTCTCGTCTACATGTTATACTTGGTGATAATGCCAGATATACTATGAAAGGAGTTGGAAATTCTACCTTCCAACTAGATTCTAACATACCACTTCAATTAAGTGAGATACTATATGTACCTGGGATGAAAAGGAACCTTGTCTCTATTTCTTCCTTAGAGGATAAAGGCTACAAGGTTACCTTCTCTGAAGGAAAATTTCTTGCATGGCACAAGAACTCACACATGGATTATGCTCGAGTGATTGGTGTTCAAGAAAACAGTTTGTATAGATTGATTTTCCGACCAGTCCAGGCCCTGTTAAATGATACTATCAACTTGAGTGAGCTATGACATAGGAGACTTGTTCATTTACATTACAGATCCCTTCCTGCTTTGGGGAAGATGGTAACAAGCCTTCCATAGATACATGTTCAACATAATGGCGTTTGCAAAGGTTGTGCTCTTGGCAAGCATGTCAAGGGATATTTCTTGAGCAGTGACAGTAGATCCAAGGGGATATTGGACTTGACACATACAAATGTTTGTGGACCCATGACTGTTTTTTCCGTGAATGGATATTTTTACTATGTTCTCTTCATCGATGATCACTCTCGAAAGACGTGGATTTACTTCTTGAAGACCAAGGATGGAGTCCTTGCTAGATTTCAATATTTTAAAGCTCAGGTTGAGAACCTGACCGAGAGGAGGATCAAGGTGCTGAGATCAGATAATGGAGGGGAGTACACCTCCATGGATTTCAATTATTTCTGTATTGAGGAAGGAATCAAGAGGGAGTACACCATTCCTTATAACCCTCAAGATAATGGGGTTGTAGAGAGGAAGAATAGAACCATTATTGAGGCAACCAAAGCGATGATACATGATCATAATCTACCTATGATTCTGTGGGCAGAGGCATCCATGATAGTTGTGTATGTTCAGCACATAAGTCCTCATCAGATTCTGAAGAACATGAATCCCAAAGAATCTTTCACCGGAATTAATCCTGAGGTTGGATACTTCAGGATATTTGGGTGTCCAGTATACTTTGATGTACCCAAGGAGAAGAGGACCAAGCTACACCCTTCAAGAATAAATGGTACATGTGTGGGGTACAATGAATCTTTGAAGGCATATCGGATATACATCTTTGGTCAGAGACAGATCGAGGTTAGCATAGATGTCACCTTTAAGGAAGAGATAACCTTTCGAATATCCAGAGAATTTCAGATGGAGATTGATAGTGAGAAGAATGAAGAGACAATACCTTCTCCCCCTTCAATAGTTCAAAGGGAGACAATTATTGATCCAGTTGATCCCGTAGCTCCAGTTGATGTTCCCAAAGACATTGCAGTAGGCCATAAGAGGCCTGCTTGGGCTCGACAAACTCTGCAGGAGGCAGAGGGACATGCAACTCCTCATGGTACATTATGAGAGAGAAAGAAACCATAGAGACTTTTGAGCTATGTTTCAGCTATGAGCCACATCATTGATACTAAGCCTTCTTATCATGGAGAAGCAGCAAGTCAACCAGTTTGGCAAGATGCCATGACAGAAGAGTATCAGTCCATCATGAAGAATGATTTGTGGGATATTGTTCTCAGACCGGAAGGGAAGTCTGTAGTGACTTCCAAGTGGATCTATAAGATCAAACATGCAACTGATGGAAGTGTCGAGAAGTACAAAGTGATATTTGTGGCTAGAGGATTCTCTCAGGTGGAGGGAATAGATTATGAGGAGACATTTTCTCCTATTGCCTGATACAATTCCATCCGTACGATTATTTATCTTGCAACATCAATGGGTTGGAGACTACATCATATGGATGTAAATACAACCTTTCTCAATGGTGAGATTGATGAAGAAGTTTACATCGAGCAGCCAGATGGATTCGTGACACATGAGAAGGAGTCTCATGTATGCAGGTTGAAGAAAGATCTGTATGGACTAAAGTAGGAACCTCGTGCTTGGTATGAGAATATTGATGGATACTTGATGAGTTTGGGATTCAAAAAGTGTGTTGTTGATCCCAACCTATACTATCACATTTTTGGTGACGAGTGTCTGATTTTGGTCCTGTATGTTGATGAATTATTCCTCATCGATTCAGAAAGTCTTATTGTTGAATGCAAGCATGCATTGATTTATGAATTCGATATGAAGGACCTTGGTATGATGCACTAACTCTTGGGACTATAATTATGGCAAAGGACTGATGAGGTTTTCCTGGGTCAAGGAAAATATATAGTTGAGATATTGAAGAAATTCAGGATGACTGACTACAGATCCATGCCTACACCGATGGTGATGAATTTGAAGAAGATGAATGAGGCTTCTTATGATTCAGGAAAGATTGATCCACATCTTTACAAACAAACGATTGGATCCTTGATGTATCTGGTTAACACAGACTACAGATCCATGCCTACACCGATGGTGATGAATTTTAAGAAGATGAATGAGGCTTCTTATGATTCAGGAAAGATTGATCCACATCTTTACAAACAAATGATTGGATCCTTGATGTATCTGGTTAACACCAGACCTGATATATGCTATGCAGTGAGTGTACTCAGTCATTTTATGATTCAACTGAGACAAACACACTAGATAGCAGCAAAGCATGTGTTGAGATACCTACGAGGCACAATTGGTTATGGCCTGAGATATGCCTTTGATGTAGACATGAGATATCAAGGATATGACGATGTTGATTGGGCAGGGAGCGTAGTGGACTAGAAGAGCACATCCAGTTGTTGTTTTACTTTGGGGTTTGCCATGGTTTCTTGGTGCAACAAGAAACAAACTTATGTGGCTTTTAGTACCGCATAAGTAGAGTACATTGCATTATGTGTGGCTTCGAAAGCTACTTTGAAAACTTATCTGTTCATGAGATGGATTCCACCATTATCCATTGCGATAACCCGAGCTATGTGAAGCTCTCCGAGAATCCTATGTTTCATGATAAATCGAAACAAATTGATATCAAATATTATTACATCATAGATATGGTGTAGAGGAAAGCAATACATGTGCAATACCTTTCTACACATGAGAAATTTGCAGATGTATTCACCAAACCACTTGCTAGGAAAAATTTTGAGTACTTCCATGAGAGACTTTGCTTGGTGGAGAATGCCTCCCTAGCTGAGAGGGAGTGTTGATGATTGCAACTTCATGAGACATTCTCTAGATCGTTCTTCTCTGGACCGAGTTGAGACATATGTGAGACAACCCATGTGATGTGTGTGTCATACTCCTATGGACTGAGTTGAGATGATGTGTGGTCTCTTGTCATGCTCCTCTGGACTAAGTTGAGATGACTTTAGATGGTCTCCTGTCTGACTCCTATGGATTTAGTTGAGTTGAATTGAGATTTCTCTCCAGATGGTACTCCTATGGACTTAGTTGAGTTAATCTGTTGAGAGTGACTTCCCTATGGCTGAGCACAGGTGGATGTGTCCCTAGTGGCTAATCACTGGAGGATGTGTGGATCCCTTGCTATATTTTCTGAGAGTAAGATTTGTTGTAACCCTAATTTGTGTTGTAAAGGATACAAGTCGGCCCCACCACGTAAAAGATAATTAATATTGTGTAAAGATTAATTATATTATTTAGTTGAACAAGTAAGCCCTATTGTGCCAATAGACACATCCTTTTGATGTGCTAGGTCTTGTATAAATAAGAGTAGATCCCCATTGTGGATCTCACTCACTCACACTTCATTGTAACATCTCTCAAGCTAAGTGTGTGAATGAATTGCACACTTCTCTTAGGTGCAAGTCTCTAAGTCAAGGAGCACCCTCTTGTGTGCTCTAGGGTTCATGTTGTGGGGGATATTCTCTTGACTCTATAGCAAAGGATTGGTGGGTTTTTCCCCTTGATTGAGAATGGTTTTCCCAAGATAAACTCTTGTGTTCTTTTGCATGGTTATTCTTCTTGTGATCTTGATTACTGCAGCTGTTGTATATGGTATTGTTGCATATTTTATGGTTCAAGTACATGATAAATTGAAATAAACTACATGTGCATGAGCTAAGAATTAAAATTAAACACAATAAACCCATGAGAATCAATCACGTGTAGAGCCATTTCTATCCCAACTCAAGCTTGCATTTTGTGAAGGTGGTGATATGCCCCCACTTCTAGTCCTTCCTCCAATATTTTGGACTCTATAAGCCTAACTAAAGCATCAACTCATCCAAAATCATCCCTTGAAGTCTTTCCACCACAAACTTGTGAGCATGGCCCACACAAAATTTATTTTGAATCTTCTACCAAGGTAGAGAGGATCTAGTATGTTCATTAAATATGGTCATTAAATGTCCAACATGTTTTGAGGGAAGGTTCCCTCGAAAAAATGAAGGGTGTAACCGCCTCCTAGATTTTCAAAATTCTTTGCAGTACAAATGTCCTAATAACTTTAACACTCGTTGGGGTAATCATTATTTTTTGAAAATATTTCCCCTCCATCCTTTCATGCCTAGTGTGAGCTCTTGGATAACTATATATTTTAATAACACCTCCCAAATTTCATTTCCTAATACAATTCACACAACCCATTTGACACAACAAACCTATTCCTGAATTCTTGTCTTGATTGTGCCTAAACCCCCTTTAGTCCTTGACGAAAAAGTTGAGTAAAAACATTTTCCTCGCAATGTAACTAGAAATAAATAAATATTTTTTCTTATGTGCATCCACAAATAAAATAATTTGTTTAAAATAAATTATGAAAATATCTTTTGCATATTCCATTCACGATATTCGTACTATATACACAAAGTGGACACTCTTTTCGCCAATATTCTTCTCATCAATGCAATTTTTTTTATAATAAATACACTAAGAGTATTTTAGTACCACTAGAGGCCAGACATCTCTAAGACTTCTTGGTTGGCCTGTACTAGATTCCTGGAAGAGGAGTGGGACAACCTTATGGTCTACAAAGTAGAGACAAGGGTATGCTTCCTTGGGTTGTGCAGGATGATGGGCACTGTGAAGCTATAGGTTGGAATTGTTGTTGGATTTTGGTACCTTGGCCTATCCATTGATTGTGTGGACTATAAAACCTTATTTGTCCTAGTGAGAGTTCCTTTTCCCTAGTGGATTCATTTCCCTAGCTTGGCATTGATCTGTTGTTGACAGAACTAAAAAATTTGTGTTTATCACTGGGTGGAACATTTAAGGTCTGCAACCAGTTGGTGCTTTTATAAAATATAAGTACTGTGTTGTTGTGTATAATGTGTATTTATGTGTTTAATTTATGATGTATTCTTAATGATTAAGGTGCACATTATATCTATGAATGTTTATATGGTTATGCATGAGATTGTATATTATTGGCCTATATGATTGTATCATATGCATGGCATATTGTTACATTTTGGTATTAGAACCTGGAAAAGGGTTTGGGTATATTACAAAACAACATTAGAGCCATGTTGGGCATAACTAATTATGGTATAAAATAATTCATGAGTGAGGATAAAAGCATTTAAAAAATTCAATATGGACAGAGTCAAAATTAGAAGTAACAAGGTTTGGATGGGATTTTGGGTGCATTACACTACATTCCAAAAATAAATAAATGGATGATTCTTCATTTTATTTTAATAAATAATAAATATAGGGACAATAGAGGCCTCTCTTAATAGGAATTTCCATTTTCAGAAGCTTGTTTTGGAGCAACAACTAGAAAAATAAATTTACCTTTGGGATGCCATCTCCAACCCACATTTTCTTCCAAATCTATGAGGGTGAGGGGAGATAACATTGCCTTGACAACTAGGCTTCATAAATGTTTTTTTTTTTTATTACTTACACCCTTGAGGCCCCAAATAATTGGTATCCACCTCCTCTTGCAAAAGGGGTGTCAATCCTTCTAACTGTTTTATTAACACCCACCAAGCTACTTGTAAATCCTAAGGTGGAGATAATTTGACCCAATTTTTCCATTACTTATCTTCATCATTTCCCATATATAAAGGTATAAAATGGTGTGGATTCCTTGAGCAACAATCCATGAGAAAATTAAAGACAATTAACTTCTAGATTGAGAAAGTGGAATTTTTTCTGAAGCGTTATCATTACATATTGAAATCCATTTACAATTCTACGACTTACATGGAATATTGAAATCCATGGACAAAGGGTTTTGATTGATATTTTTCCAAAGATATTTATTCATGAGGATTAAATCCCAAACTATTAGACCTCCCCTATCAAAAAGAGCTTTAATAATATTCCAATTGACAAGAGTAAACATTTTCCCATTGTTGGGCCTCCTCCCTTACAAAAGGAATTTCTTTGGATAAATTTATCTCTTTCTTGAAGAGCACATGCATTAACAAACATGGAAGATCACATAAACATAGGAAGAGTGGAAAGAAATTTTTTTATAAGATCTAATTGACCATGAAGTTTGATCTACTACACACCCTAGGAGTCTATTTTAGCTTTGAGTTGTACCGGAATGGGATCCAATCCACATAGTTATGCAATTAAAGGATGATTGGGATGTCTAGATATTATAAATATTTCCAATTTAGTTCCATTGATAACTCCAACACTCAAGAAATCCTTCCCAAGGTTCTATCCTATGAATTCCACCCATACACCTTACATTTTTCTTTGTTTACTAACCTTCCTAAAGTTTCCAACATGGAATTGAGAATGGATTTGAATCACTTGACTATAGTGATATATTCTCCCCCAGTGAGAAATGTTCTCTCATCAAATTGATCATGGTTTACAATTTTAACTCCTCCCATGATTAAGATAATAGATAAAGATTCATTTTTCCTGGTTCTCTCCAATGATTATCACAACTCTTCTACCTTTAGGATATATCATGATGGATAAAGGGGTCCTCCTTGCCTCACTCCTCTAGTAGATTTGAGTAATATCTTTGAATTTCCATCTACAAGAGGGGTGATCCAAGGGCCCCCAATAAAAAATTTAACCCAATAGAATAATATGTTAGAGAAGCCAAACCTTTGCAACACCCATATCATAAAACCAATGATCAAATCATTTTAACGCATTTTACAATTAAAGTTTAATATGAATTATTCATTCCCAATTACTAGATTGTTGGAAAGAATAAATTTTGGCACAAAGATTATGTTTTTTGTGATATGACCTTGTATTAGAGATAATCTTGGGAAGAAGAGAGATAATTTGACTTGCAATAATTTAGGAAAGAATTTTGTATGAAACAATGCACAAGGAGATAGAGTGGAATCAATCAAAGGAATTCATTTTTTTCTCTTTTTGAATGAGTACCATGAAGGAGTAGTAAATTCCCCACAAGTTCTAAGAAAATTTCTTAATCATTCCATCATGTGCCTTAATTCCATTTTGATTATGTACCATCATTCTTGATAGATAAGTGTCATGAAGCCATTGGAGCATGGACACATTTTTCTAGTTCCTCCATATCCATCTTCTAAAATCGCTTTCAACAATATGGTGTTATCTTCCTGAGTAATTATTGATGTTTGAATCGATTAAGATTGAAACAACAACCTCACGAGGATACAAATCCCCCTACATTTTTATAGGTGGTACTCCTCTTTAAATTCTTTAAAGATTTATCTTTGAATATCTTGGGACAATGATATTAAAATAAGAGAGTGCTAAATAGAAAAATCTGAATATTTATCACTCAAATAAATGAAAAATAATTGAAAAGAATATATATGTATAAAGAATTCCTAAGAAATAGACCAAGAATATTCTCTCATAAGATAAAATATTTTACAGAAATATTATACAAAGATAACAACTACAAAAAATGTAACATAAATATCACATCCATCATGACATTAAATATTTTTATCACATTCAAAGAAAGAAATATGAAAGGCCCACATATCAAAGAACTTTAAAAGAGTATTTTCATTTATAGCAAAAGACAATATGATAGGAAAAAATTTAAATATCCAATGCTCAAAATCAGAGTTTCAATATAATTAAATTTTATCCCTGAAGTAGTTCTCTCAGATTTCTCAAAAAATAATATAGTCTTTGGTAGCCTTAGAAATTAAAATGCATTCTTCCAAATTTGGACTGGGATGAAGCTCCTGTGGAACATAAAATAAAAAAAAGAAAGAGGAACAATGATGGACTTGAAAGAGGACAAAGAGAAAATGGTCAGAAAATCGATTATGCTTTTCTTGGGATTGATAAAAACAACAGGATGATTTTCTAAAAGGGAAGATAAATGAAATGGAAGAATGTGATATGTACTACTCACTGTGATGGAATCTCCTCATTTGTTTGCTTGGTGATGTTCCTATTGTTAGAATATAATGGATGTGCTCATATTACCATTAAAAATATCACTATTGTCACCCAACCATAGGCCGAAGCCACCCTCCGAGCACCTTAACCTTGACAGAGAATCACTCAAGAAGCAAAGCCTAGGCTAGATAGCCAAACAAAGGGTAGCACACCTTTCCCCAAGGATAACGCACCAAAAAGAGTTGATCAGATAGTCCAAACCCTAACCAAGAGATAGTCCAAGCCAAACATGATCTGCTAGCTACAGAAGCTGCACTGGAAGCTCTCCTCAAACCTCTGCACAAGACTGGGCACTGCAGGGCGCACAAGTTGCTTCTCTGCAATTCTGAGACTGCCTACCAGAATGAGAACTGGCCTCCTGTATTTATACTAATTCTGGCTAACTGCCTGGGCCGACTTCTCATTCTGGGTATCTGTATGTTCAGTATATATTAATTCTTCTGGCCGACTTCTTCTCTTGGAGGCTAATAACCTAATATAAATTATCCTCTTGAGCCGACATGTCTTCTACAGTTATTAGCCAACTCATTAGGGTTTCTTCTTTCTTTCCAAAGTATTCTATTCTCATCAGGTTTACACGTGGAGGTAAATACCTCCTGCAACTACCATAATATCAACACTCCCTCCTAGCTAGGGAGGTATTACAGGTAATGGTCTTGAGCACAAACATACCATTCACCAAGTAGCATCAACATAGACTATCTCATGACTAGATCATGAGCACCATCATCACCATTAGTATCATCATCCATATCATCTCTCGAAACCATACTCCATCTGAGTAATTAGACATGATGCTGGATAAGTCACTCACACCACAGAGTGATACAAGAGCCATTCTTCTAATCTGGACATATGTCCTAGAAGAGTAAATGTTCTGAACCATTTTCCGTCCGGCAAAATCTCTATTCTTTGATCATCCATCTAGTTGATAATCATTTCCAATACTGTTGATAGTAGTCAAGGCAATAGGAATAAAATAGAACACAAGTGTGTCTATCCATAGTAGTACATAACTACAATCCGTGGTACACTACCACACCAAGTAACATACAAGTACTTGATCAAACAATGGAACACATCCAGCACATTAGTATATATCTACTGTCATACAATCTTCATAAAAATCATCTGATATCAACCTGTACAGAAACAATGTTATGATATAAACTGAATCATATGGGCCATTCTTCCATTCACATCTATGAGATATTGGAAGAGCATCTGCCCTCAAAAGGCAAGACATCGATGATGAGCTATCTGGACCATTCTTCTCAAGAAAGGAAGAATAATCGTTCTGATTTCTGAGCCTGGACCATGCCTCACCGCGGGCCATTCCTCCGACACTAAACAAAGTGTAACCTGGAGAGAATGAATCCACCCTAAGGAATGCATGTCCCTGATTGATGAGCCTGGACCATTCCCCACCCTGGGCCATTCCTCCGACACTAAACAAAGTGCAACCTGGAGAGAATGAATACACCCTAAGGAATGATTGTCTGGAACATTTCCTCTGTTAACCACAAGAGGAAAAGACTTTCTTGTATCAACCTCCAAAATGGACCATTCCTCATGTTAACCACAATGAGAAATCGTTGTCCAGTGAGGCGGGCCAGTCTTCTTGAGTAACCCTCAAGAAGAGAGACTGCCCTAGACCACTCCCCATTTTAACCACAATGGGAAGTCATTGTCTATGATACATCAGTAATCTGGACCATTTACCATGTTAACCACAATGGGAAGTCACTGTCTATGATACATCAGTAATCTAGACCATTTCCCATGTTAACCACAATGAGAAATCATTTTCCATCAGAAATCTCAATCCACTTTCCGAACTGGAAAGAATCTGCTCATCCTGGACCATTTTTCGAATTGAAAAATGACTCTCCAATAATACATTGGTGCTCCTTTCCAACCTGGGAGTCTTCCTTTTTCAATAAGGAAGTTGTCTCCACTAGCTCCATCTTGAGTACGTAAACTCTTTCATCTTGGATAGAAGCTTTACCAAAATGTCTGCTTATCTACTCATCTGTAGAGATATGTATTGGAGAACCACTTTCTCCTTTCTGGACTTCAACACAGATAATGTAGTGCTTGATTTCAAATGTACTTCGGTCTGGAACACTGGTTTTTCTCTGAAGGCTTCATGTAGCTCTAATCAATAAGGTATATCATTTTTTGGAACACTGGAACATATCCATGTGGCACTTCTATCATCATGAGATATGATCTACTGAGTAATCATCTTGATACAACATCTCTATTATAGAAAAATCTTCACCACGCTTCTGTTGTGCACTGGAGGTTCTCCACCAAGTTATCTTTTTCCATCTGCATACAAGGGTCTATTTCTGGTATGCCTCAAATTCTTGAGGTTGCTCTTCATACGCTCTTTGTTCAATTTCTCTAGAGAACAGTCTTTGCATTTATCTGATATAGAATTCCAACTCATGGATGTTGCGGATGATATAATGACTTATGTAGAGATATGTCTGGTTTACTAGAACAAGTAATCATCATAGTCTTCTCCCTCCATTTGGGAGAACCTCTAGTTCTATATATCGCAATGCTTTCATTCATAAGTCTTCCATACATTGTTCTTCATCATGACTTTCAGTTCCTCTGCTTGATTTCTTTTAGTGAATTCATATCAGGCTGGTAATCTTGTGATTCTCGATACACTGACTGGTTGTTCTAGCTTCTCTTTCTTTCTTTGAATCTTCATGTTTTTCTTTAGCTCTTGGGTCCATGGAGTTTCTTATAGATTCCATGCCCTAAATATTCCACTTTTTCCTTTCATCATAGGATCACAGATGTGAATGGACAACCAGGGATACTTTAAGGCTTCTCTTCAAAGAAGACTTCTTCTAAGGTCGAACTGAACATGTACTGCTTTTCATGTTTGCTACCATGGATATATACTTCATCATCTTCAATAGATCGTAGGATTAGCTCCCTCCTAACCCTTGATTCATGTATGAGTGCATATAATCAACTCCTTCTGTCTAACAGAGTCCATGCTTCCGTCTTCATCCTTATTGTCTTCTGCAATATATAATTGGCTCCCTCCATCTAACAGAGTCCACACTTACTTCTTATTGTTTTCTGGAAAATGTCAAAAGTCTTTCTCCAATTTCCTCTTGATTGCTGACTTCTTTCTGTATTTGCTTCTTCTAAGTCTCTTGTAATAGCTTCCACATGATTTGATTTATGTATTTCATCTTGACTTGTATAATGATAGAAATACTTATCTTGTTGTTCTTACATAGATATAGTTCTTCTTGGAACATATTATATTTTAAGAGATAAATATAAAAGATATGTACAAAGAATTATGAAAACAAGATATGTACAAGAACTAAGAAGAGTATTGTTACCTTCAGAAGAAGAAGTCTCTTTCATCCTTCTTAGTCTTCTTTGTGGGTTCCTTTTCTTCGGAAACTGATGCTTTGTGTTTCTCCTACCTTTTCTTTAGCTTGAGACTGTTGGGTATGTGTTATATTCTTTGCATGGGTGTGTGTGTGGGCGCGTCAGATATGACAACTACGTCTGATGATCCCTATCACTAGAGTTCTGTCGTGTGCGGTTTTTTGCTATTTTTAGCGGATTTGTAAATTAATCCCGGATTAAGGGATTAGGGTTTTGGTATCTGCGGAATACATAAAAACATTGTATATATTGTATGGTGAATGGTGAAATTCGATATAATGAACATAAGAAAGGTTTTCTCGGTTGAGGGTTTCCGGTATAAAATCTTTGTGTACTCTGTGTATGAGCGATTGATTAATTTATGTCTTAATTAAGAATATATATGCATTGCTTTACTTCACAGGTTTAAAAATTACATGTGGTATCAGAGCTCGTTTTTGGCTTCAGAGGGATGCCTTTATTGTTGAGGGTTTGGCTCAGTCTTGATAGATCAAGTTTATCTTGGGTCTGTGATAAACCTGGGTTTAGTGGGAACTTTTGCAGTGGAGATTAGAGTAAAGAAAGAGGAATGGTGAGCTCATCTAGAATCGAGATAGAGAAGTTCAACGGTAAAAAATTTGAGCTATGGAAGCTCAAGATGGAGGACCTTTTGGTAGAAAAAGAACAATGGATCACTGTGGATCCTGGTACACAGCCTACTGGTACACTGTCTACTAGCACACAGGCTATTGGTACACAACCTACTAGTACACAAACTACTAGTACACCA
>ML777672.1:1522051-1576270 GCA_009831015.1 Picea engelmannii
GGTTGATCGACTCAGGTGCGTCATACCATATGACTCCTCACAGGGAGTGGTTCTCTGAATATGAAAAATATGATGGTGGTGATGTATTCCTAGGAGATGACTCGACAACAAAAATCTTGGGACGTGGAAGGGTTAAGTTGCTGATAAACGATGGAAAGATTAGAACTCTCCCCGGGGTTCTACACATTCCAAAACTAGCCAGGAGCATAATATCTGTAAGCAAGTTGGGTGATGCAGGAGTGAAAACTGTATTTGAAAAGAATACTTGCAAGATGGTACGAGGAGCAATGGTGTTGATGAGGGGAGTTCGTTGTGGAACTTTGTACAAGTTGTTGGGAAGCACTTATACTAATGGGTGTAACATTTCTGTTGTCCTTGAGCAGAAAAATGAAGGAGACAAGACCAATACTGTCCCAGAAAAGAAGACCATGCTGTGGCATCAAAGACTGGGGCATATTGGAGAAAAGGGCCTTCGAACACTACACGGTAAAGGTATGGTTGAAGGTATGTCTAATTGCACTTTGGATTTTGATTTATGTGAAAATTGCATATATGGTAAACATAATCGAGTAAGATTCCCATCTGGTGCTACAAGAGCAAAGGGGATCTTAGAGTTGATACAAAGTGATGTGTTTGGACCTATTCCTATTCCATCCCTAGGTAAATCTGTGTATTATGTTTCATTCATAGATGATTTTTCAAGGAACACATGGATTTATTTTCTTAGAAAGAAATCTGAGGTATTTGATAAATTTAAAGAGTTTAAGGCTCTGGTAGAAAATCAGACAGAGAAGAAAATAAAGGTATTGAGAACAGATAATGGTGGAGAATTCTGTGGAAATGAATTCGAAGAATTCTGTAAGAAGTGTGGTGTAGCAAGGCAGAAGACTACTCCATACACTCCTCAGTAGAATGGAGTTGCAGAAAGGATGAACATGACACTGATGGAAAAAGCAAGGAGCATGCTCAATGATGTCAGGTTAGGACAAGAATTCTGGGCAGAGGCAGTGGGTACAACATGTTACCTGGTCAATCGATCACCTTCATCAGCGTTGGATGATAAAACTCCACACGAGGTATGGTCTGGAAATAAACCATCTCTTCAACATCTTAGAGTGTTTGGTTGTGATGCTTATGTACAAGTTCCAAAGGAAAATAGGAGTAAGCTGGATAATAAAGCTGAAGTGTATCTTTATTGGTTATAAAGATGGTGTGAAAGGTTATAAGATTTGGAACCCAGAAACCAAGAAAACGGTTTACAATCGAGATGTTGTTTTCAGAGAGGTAAAAGATGTGTCCAAATAGGAATTCCCACCAATGCAAGATGAACCTAAGAAAATAGAGCTTGAGTTGGATGATGCAAAATCTGAATCATCTGAAGAAGAGGAAGCAGAGGAAGCAGAAGAAGAAGAAGAAGAAGAAGAACCTCATACCCTATTATTGAGGAGATCAGTGAGAGATAGAAGGAAACCAGAAAGGTATAGTCCACCTGATTTTCATTCCAATTTTGCTTTATCTATTACTGATTATGATCCCAGAATTGTCAGGGAAGCAATGAATTCAGAGGATAGTAAACTATGGAAGAAGGCCATGGCTGAAGAAATGGATGCCTTGGATAAGAATGAGGCATGGGATATAGTTGAGCTTCTAGCTGGAAGAAAATCAGTTGGTAGCAAGTGGTTGTTCAAGAAGAAGTTTAATGCACAAGGTAAAGTGGAGAAATACAAATCTCGATTAGTAGAAAAAGGTTATTCCCAGGTAGAGGGAATTGACTTTGGTGAGATTTTTTATCCTGTTGCTAAGTTAACTTCTATTAGATTTCTTTTATCTATTGTTGTTGCTTTTGATCTTGAAGTGGAACAGATGGATGTGAAGACAACATTCCTACATGGGGATCTGAAAGAATAAATCTACATGAAGCAACCAGAAGGATTTATAGTGAAGGGAAAGAAAGAGCTGGTCTGTAAGCTAAAGAAGTCACTATATGGTCTGAAGCAATCACCTAGGATGTGGTACCAAAAGTTTGACACATACATCGTTGGATTGGGATTTGTAAGAAGCAGGGCTGATCACTGTGTATATTCCAAGCAGGTTGGTAATAACTTCATTTATGTAGTGTTGTATGTTGATGACATGTTGTTGGTAGGAAATAACATGGATGTTTTCAAGGAGGTGAAATCACAGCTATCCTCCAAATTTGACATGAAGGATCTCGGTGCTGCTAACTTCATTCTGGGAATGGAGATTAAAAGAGATCATGCAAACATGAAACTCTGGTTGAATCAAAGAAAACATGTTGAGACGATATTGCAGAGGTTTAATATGCATGGAAGTAAACCGGTCAAGGTTCCTATTCCTATAGGTGTAAAGTTATCTACAGATCAGTGTCCCAAGACATAGGAAGAAGAAGAGGACATGTCCCATGTTCTATATGCCAGTGTCGTTGGCAGTTTTATGTATGCAATGGTTTTTACTAGAACGGACATTGCACATGCAGTGGGAGTTTTGAGCAGGTATATGTCAAAACCAGGGAAGGAGCATTGGACAACAGTAAAGAGGGTCTTCAGGTATTTTCGTGGCACCACCAATTATGGATTGTGCTACCAAGGAAGACCGGGATTAGACAGAGTGGTGGACATACATGGCTTTGTTGATGTAGTCTTGGTTGGAGATCTAGATCGCAGAAGATATACAAGTGGGTATGTGTTTAACCTATTTGGAGGAGCAATCAGTTGGATGAGCAAAAGACAGGCTATAGTGGCACTCTCAACTACAAAAGTTGAATACATGGTAGCCACTCATGCAAGCAAGGAAGTAGTATGGTTACAAAGATTGTGTTCAGGTATTGGGTTGGTACAACAAGCAGTGAGATTAGACTGTGACAGTCAGAGTGAAATATTCCTGGAAAAGAACCCAACTTATCATTCGAGGACAAAGCATATTAATGTTCAGTATCACTTTGTGAGAGACATGGTTGAGGAAAAGAAGGTGTTGCTAGAAAAGTTTGACACTTTGAAGAATGTTGTAGATTCATTAACAAAGTCTGCGAGCATAGAAAATTTCTCCTGGTGTAGAGAAACAATGGGCATTGCCGCCTTGGATTATTGACTATATAATCCCCTGGACCCCTGGATGCAAAGAAAACAACAAGTGGGAGAATGTTGGGTATGTGTTATATTCTTTGCATGGGTGTGTGTGTGGGTGCGTCAGATACAACAACTGTGTCTGACGATCCCTACCACTAGAGTTCTACCATGTGTGGTTTTTTGCTATTTTTAGCGGATTTGTAAATTAATCTCGGATTAAGGGATTAGGGTTTTGGTATCTATGGAATACCTAAAAACATTGTATATATTGTATGGTGAATGGTGAAATTCAATATAATGAACATAAGAAAGGTTTTCCTGGTTGAGGGTTTCCGGTATAAAATCTCTGTGTACTCTGTGTATGAGTGATTGATTAATTTCTGTCTTGCTTAAGAATCTATATGCATTGCTTTACTTCGAAGGTTTAAAAATTACAGGGACAATGATTCTTATAGTGACCATACTTTCGACAGTTGAAGCATTGTACTTCTGAAATGTCTTTCTAAAACTTCCTTTTGTTCTTGAAATTATTGAATCTTGCTATGAAGGTTTGATCATCGTACTTCCTTTGGGGTTTCTCTTTTTCGCTGATCCTGGATTCTTCTTGAGCACAACAAGTCTGAATTTCTTCAAATGTAGGATACTCCTTCCTTGTGTTCATGCTTGCGGAAAATGCATCCCATGTCTTGGGAAGACCATTGAGTACTATGTTTACCATTGAGTACTATGTTTACCATCTAACTTGTTCTCTAACTTCATAGAGTAAGTCATGGTTTCTTTGACTTGGTCAACCCTAGATTTGACCAAAATCTCAAACTTCACGTCTTGGATTTCTGAGAGTACCAGGAGATGCGCTAGGCTAGGGTGCACTGATATATCCAGAGATTAGGTCAATCCCTTCATTTAAGGTGCCTCAACAAGAGGATTAGGGTTTCTGCAACTGCACCTACTAGTAACCCTAGCAGCAGTTCTATGGTGACTACTCCTGCTAGAAAACCTAGCGGCAATTCTTCAACGAGCTTAATATTCTTACGGCTATGTTTCCTTCCAGCAGTTAGACTGAATGAAGGAGGTGTGGGCCCATAACTTGTTATAATATAACGGATGTGTTCGTTTTACCATTGACAATATCACTATTGTCACCCAACCATAGGTCGAAGCCACCCTCCGAGCACCTTAACCTTGACAGAGAATCACTCTGGAAGACAAACCTAGGCTAGATAGCCAAACAAAGGGTAGTGCACCTTTCCCCAAGAATAGCGCACCAACAAGAGTTGATCAGATAGTCCAAGACAATCGTGATTTTCTAGCTGCAGTAGCTGCAATGGTAGCTCTCCTCAAACCTACACACAAGACTGGGCACTGCAGTGCGCACAAGTTGCTGCTCTACAATTCTGAGACTGCCTACCAGAATGAGAACTGGCCTCCTATATTTATACTAATTTTGGCTAACTACCTAGGCTGACTTCTCATTCTGGTTATCTGTCTATTCAATATATATTAATTCTTTTGGCCGACTTCTTCTCTTGGAGGATAATAACCTAATATAAATTATCCTCTTTAGCCGACATGTCTTCTAGGGTTATTAGCCAACTCATTAGGGTTTCTTCTTTCTTTCCAGAGCATTCTATTCTCGTCAGGTTTACATGTGGAGGTAAATACCTCCCGCAGCTACCATAATATCAACACTCCCTCCTAGCTAGGGAGGTATTACAGGTAATGGTCTTGAGCACAAACATACCATTCACCTGGTAGCATCAACATAGACTATCTCATGACTAGATCATGAGCACCATCATCACCATCAGTGTCATCAACCGTATCATCTCTCGAAACCATACTCCATCTGAGTAATTAGACATGATGTTGGATAAGTCACTCACACCACAGAGTGATACACGAGCCATTCTTATAATCTAGACATATGTCCTAGAAGAGTAAATGTTCTGAACCATTTTCCATTTGGGAAAATCTCTATTCTTTGATCATCCATCTAGTTGATAATCATTTCCAATACTGTTGATAGTATTCAAGGCAATAGGAATAAAATAGAACACAAATGTGTCTATCCATAGTAGTACATAACTACAATCCGTGGTACACTACCACACCAAGTATTTACTCATTAAATTCAAAGATTAACTTCTTTAAATATTTGTCAAATAATGCACTATGAAGGGTCAAAGATTCTTCTTCATAAAATACGGGCTCTTTAGTCGCCGATTCTACTACTACTTCTCTACTATGTTGAACACTCTATTCATCATCTAGAAAACTCTGTATCCTTGATATTTTCATCCAACTCCATGTCTTCAAGAATAAATTCCTCGTCAAGTATGACCTCTTCTACTTCCTGGACTTGATTGATTTGACTTTTCCTCTTATTTACTGTTAATTTATGAAGTCTTTCAATACTCTTTTTGGGGTGATTAGGATCATCTCCATCACCCAATTTCTCAATTAAGGACTTTTATTTCTCCTTCATAACAGTTTTGGGATTTTGTTTGGTTGTGCCACTTCTCTTAGAAGATATTTGAGACTTTGTACTCCTTTCATTTATAACCCTTAAATGTTGTCGATGTGCTTCATTTGTGCTGACAATAGTCTCAAGATCTTTAACTGATACTTCTTCAAAGTTGTTACCGATGTTTTATTATTATCCATATATGCAAGTGTTTATGTATGACACAATGAAACCTACATAATTCATATGATTCATGAAAAACCGTTGAGGGTCAAACCCATTTACATGATTTTCCATTTTTAAATTATAGTGGTCGAGTTGGGCTGCAAATTCATTAATCTTTGGAGCACTTCTAAGTGTTATCTTTCCATATTTCCATGAAAATGGAATGGATTTCCTTTTCTTCCTTTCATAAAATAAATTAGCCCATAATGTTTTTCACATATGTTGTCATTGATGTAAAAGTGGTCATGGAAATGGTCAGTTATTGCACAATAAAAGTCAAGGATGAAAACAAAAGTGCTTGAAATAACAAACATTATGGCACAAAGTGTGACGCACAAATGAAGGAAGTCATGAAAGGATGAAAACAACAATGTGTAGAAGGATTGAAGGACGAAAGGATCAATGGTGCAGATCAATAGCTAGGATTTGATAACATATATGATCGGTCGATGAAAATATTCTTGGCAATAACAAATAATTGCAGCTGGGTTGACATGGGAATGATCTATGACGTAGTTTAGAAGTGAAGTACAATGAAGAAAAATAAAATAGAGTAGATTGGAATAGATTTCCCTATCTGTGATTGTGAAGCGGAGTGACGAATGTTGGTTCTACATTGCGATGATGAATGTGCAATGACTGCAAGGTACCTTGAGCTAGTTCATGGAAAGCCGCAATGGAGTGTGATGAAATGAAGCTGGTTGCTTTTCAATGGTGCAGAAGAAAATGGGTGCCTTGAGCTAGTGTGACAAACAACGCAGTGGACTGAAACGAAACAATTAAAAGTTTAGCAATCAAGTAAGCAAGTCACCAGGGCGTGCTCACAGTTTGGTGGGGAGACTGGGCGAGTGCACTACAGGGTGAGTGCGACAAGTTAAAGACTTGTGAGTCAAATTTTGCGCTTCTATTATATATACGCATTGGGTGCTCTGTAAAATAGAATGAAAATTGATCCAGGTGGATATCGGTGGCCACCCATCTTTTCCAACTCACTCAAAACAATTTTTTGGCAATTTTAGCAATTTACTATTTTTAGCAGTTTTTAACTTCTGGGGCCATTTTGAGGGCCTAAATGAAGGTTTTTTAGGATTTATATTCTCAATGATAAACAAAGGATCTAATTGAACCCCCAAAATGAATCTCCTTGACAATACCTTTCCAATGAGCTATCGTGCACCCAAAACGAATATCATATGCCAAAGTTACGCCCCCGAGAAGTTGATACACCAAACTACCCAAAACGGGGTCCAAAAAATTGTTGGCTTTTCATTTTCCAAGGTTAGGGTTTTGGATTTTATTTATGATAAAAATGCCTTTGGAGCCTAATTGTAAAATCATCTTCTCATGGATATGAGTATCTGTCACATATCTTCTCAGAGATAAGTGTTATCACTGAAATTCCATCCATAAATGGTTACAGGAATCCAACATCTCCAAACACCTATTAGGTCATCCATGGCCCAAAAAATTCATTTCCAAAGGGAAAAAAACTATACATCTGGTTATAAAATTAGGATGCGCTCAAAATTCAAAGGAAGCGCGTGCACGTGCGCCAATCGAAAACATCGTAAAAGTGCACATCCGCTCGATGTGCGACTGTGGACGCAAAAAGCCATGGACACTTCAGAACGTCGCATTAATGATTCTGGTTGGCCTCCCACCCAATTCTAGTTCATCTCCCAAGTCAATTTGATCCCCAAATCCGAGCTAAATCCAAGTGGGGGGCTAGTCAAAGACCTAGAGGTGCCCTAAAGAGCCCCTTGTTCACACTAAAGACCGATTGGATAATGCCTCAAAGCTTTTCTATAAAAAGAGGCCATGGGTGCACTATATTTCCAAGAATCTATTTGTATTGTTATGCTTCCTCTATTCTTCTACAAGGAACCTCTTTCCTCATTGGAGCATATAAGCATCATTTCATTGGACCATTCACATCACCTCTTGAGTGAATGAGCTTCGGATTTATTCACCATTTCCTTTTAGTTTGTCATTTGTAAGAATAACTCAATCGGTGGGGGTTTAAGAGACCTTCCTTCGAGGAAGAGGGGACCCATACGTCTCCCTTTCTCTTTGGTGTTTGCCCAATAATACAATCTATCCATTGGTGGCATGAATATCAGTCTTTCTTTTGTTTTATTTCCCTTATGCACATTAGTTTACTTTATTTAATTGTTATTAGATTAGTTGTTTATTTGCTTATTGTACTTGATGTTTCTAACTCTTGCACTCATTTCTGTCTTCTCTAGCTAACCCAATTGGACTTGTAAGTGTCCTTATTTTTCTCATTAAGTGACGAAAAGGATACAATGGATTGGTGACTCCACTGGGGATAGGTATCAATTTCCTCCCCATTTGGGTTGTTTGAGCACTTATTTTTGGTTTATTTAACTTGCAAGAACCATAACTGGCCCAAGCCTGCCTGCAAAAAGTTAAATTTAGAGCTGAGATAAGAGATTTTCATCCAAAATTTTATTCCCGGCCGTGTAACAGAAAGTGCACGGTTTTTTTTTTATCTCACAGTCATGCCTTCTAAGCACGTGCGCCACGAGAACCTTGTTCCTCAGTGCCTTTCGCGCACCTATGCCAATAGGTCATTTCTGGTTTGAACATTGGCACCACATGCGCCTCTGTCTACTCTGGGACCCACACATCTGTTCAAATATTCAAACATTGTAATGATTTTTTTGATATGTTGAAGGCCCATAGCCTTCTTAAACTTGATTCTATGCAAATTGTAATATGCACCACACTTGATTCCCTCTCCACATGAAGGGTTAGTCAAAACATAGGCACTTAGGGGGTTAAAATCTATATTTATCCTTTTTTTTTTCTTTCATTTTGCCACATGGATGGCTTTCTTTGATTAAAGTTAAGTTGGAATCATTCTCTATCACATATATAACCACTTGCATTGGGATGAGAAATTAAACATCAATCATTGAGTATGCTCTTCTCTCGCGCCATAGAGCGATCTTGAGAATCAAAAAACGATTGAGGGAAGATTTCATCTCCCTTAAAGAAAAAATCTTTAGGAGAGGACAATAGCCCCCACGGGACTCATCTTAGTTTCTTTTTCAAACACATCTTAAATTTGTAAGGGCCCATACATGCCCACATGCTACAAAGATAGAATAGTTTTTGAATCTACTTTCTTAGATTACATCACTAGGGGAGTTTAAAGGTTTTGTAACGGGACTATACATGTCCACATGCCCACAATCTAGAATAATATTTTGAAGCTTTCTTAGATTAAATCACACTATGGAGTTAAAGGATTGGTAAGGACCCATATGTCTACATGCTAGTTCTATAGGGACTTTAAAATTTTGCAAGATTGTATCAATGGCATCTAGTCAATTAGGTAATCAAGACTTGTAAGGACCACACAAAGTCCACATGCTACAAGGTGACACCTAACTTATTAAAAATTTGGGCACACTTTCACTTGTTCACACACAAATTCACTACTCACTCACATAGCTTCATCTAGAATCATGGAGGTTGAAGTAAGTTTCCTCCAAAGGGATTCTGAAACACCCTACCCTTTTCTTGATGAGACTATCCACTCCCACTTAATTTAAACGAGATTGGTTCACACCCCCAGTCTCTCAAACAACCACATCTATTTTGTTTTCTAAAAACTCACTAAGTTTTCCTCCACAGGAGGTGCCAAAAGATTTTTTTTTTTGTCTAGGTAAGATCTCGGGGATAGGCATCCAAATAACTCCCCATTATCTGGTTCTCATATCTTCAAAACATTAGAAGTTGTCAAATAGGGAACTTTAAATCCTCCAAGTCAAGTGTTCCTAACACCATAAGGCAGGGAGATACCCGTGAAGGGTTGAAGGCTGAGGTCCGGTTGTTCTGTTCATCCCCCCTCTAGGCACCCACCTCTTGGACGAGATCTAGCCCGTGACCCATTTCTGAGGCCGAAAATATAAATGCCGCACTTTGACCGAGGTACCTAGTGACCAAATTTTAGGACATGTACCCAGGTGGAAATTGTGGGCTGCAATTGCACCTTGATCGGATTTTGTGTGGCTATTGGGAAATATTTCCATCTCTATTAGGATATGCACCCTCTACCCCTCATTATAAGTAATTATTTCATCCTTCACTAGTTCCTCTTCCGGTGGCTTCAAACCCCACTATTGAGTGCTATTGGAAGGTCCAATGCTATTTGAGAGGAAGGACGTTACGTATTTTAGAACACAAGAATTTGTTTTCTTTGTTCTCCCACGCAGACAAAATCCCCCTATCCACATATATGCTTCTTTTTCAATTGATTTATGTATGATTCTCTTGTGATTACAAAACGATTGTGAAATATATTGTGAAGGTCCAAGTAATACAAAGTCTCGTGTTCATTTATTACTGTCATCACCAGTTGCACACATTCATTTTGCTAGTCAGACATCATAGGGGACCCACAGAACCCCCGTCATTCCAGACGCTTGCAAAATCTCCCTCCCATTCGAGGAGGAGTTCCTAGTCTTGCCAACTCATCGACTCCACCCTCTCACACCCCTGTGAGTGATACTATCTTGGGATCATCTTTGCTTGGTTCCACTTTACTTGGGTCCACTTCCCAAGTTCAACCGTCCACTAGCTTTCCTTTACAAGGAAGCGGGGGGCACACTTCTTCTCAAGGAGGAAGTACAAACCCACCTAACCCCCCTCACGAGTCAGGTACACACCCCACTCCCACAATGGATGGAACTAACCCTCCACCACCACTTCAGATGCCATACTTGGCTTCTCTCAACATCCCAGATCTGAGTAAGCTCACAAATGATCCTATATTGCATGACCCCACATGGCCTGCAATTCCCACCAAACTATCTTCTGACATTCCCAAGTTTGAAGAAAAGGTAGGAGATGACCCTGCCAACCATGTCATGACCTTCCACTTATGGTTCTCTTCCAACAACATCATGGACGAATCTGTCCGATTAAGGTTATTTCAACACACACTCATTGGCCCATCAACTAAGTGGTATATAGACGAAAAATTAGGGTCCTATGCGACTTTTGAATCTTTGTCCAAAGCATTTTTGACCTTATTTCAATTACCAATTCTCCATGAAAATGGTCTTGAACTACTCTCTGATTTTAAGCAAACCTCAACCACACATATCACTGACCACATTCACGAATGGCATCGACGACATAGTTTATGCAAAGCATAAACCACCAAACAACAATGCCTTGATTGGTTTCTCAGATCACTTGTCTCCCTCCTCAGAAAATATGTGGCTTCCACCTTCCCCCAATCTAAATAATAAGACATCAACAAGGCTCAACAATACGACCTCATTTATTCATAGTCAGGATACTTATACACACTACTACCTGACCTCCCAAGACCTGTACCATTCAACCAAGACAAACCTAGCATGTCTCACTTCGTGGACGGATTGATTGGTACCACAACACACCATAATCCGTACATCCAACCACCACCCATGTATGGTACACCCTAAAATCCACCAATATATGGAGGACTTCCTTATTACCCCCCTCCCCCTTACCCACAACCATACCCTATTATACTCTCTCCACCCACGAGTGGACCCGCATCAACACCCATGATGCGTCCGACTATACCTCCAAGTTCTGGTACCCCCTCTACCTTAGCTTACACCCTAAGCACTAGTGACAACATCACACCTTATTATGTACCACATGGATCATTGCCACAAAATAATCTGTACTTTCCATTTCCTGGTTCCCCCCCCCGCCACCCACGACTCCACCACAAGGACAACCACACGCTGGGGTTAACTTTGTTCAACCCTCTCCCATTCAAAAATTTCAAAACTTTGAACCACTGAATACAACAAATCCGGCCCATTAGTCGAACAATTCCAAAAATAAAGGAAAAAAATGAAACAATAATAATCCTAGACCAGAAGGAAATAACCCCCAACAAAACCAACCTACTGGGGGAAATCAGAATCAAGGGAATCAGAACCCCCAAGGAGGAAATAACAAAAAACACCAAGGGAAGAATAGAAACAACATTCAGACAAACTTCCCTTGTGCCCTTTGTGGTGAGTATGGCCATTATACTCACCATTGCCCCCAAATTTCTGACTTTAAATGAATGAAATAATTCATGAACGAACCTCATCCCCTAGCACCCACTGCCCCCCAACAGGCCCCACAACAATATATGCAACAACCACCCCCGACGGTGTTGCAAAACCTGATTCCACACCAAGGTGTGATGAATACCCAATAGGACATACACCCTGCTCCACCACAGATGGGAGAATATCAAAACCCTGGCACCCCTGGAGATCGCACTATCCTCCTCACTCACGAGGAAGAAGTTCTTCTACAAACGCACAGTCATCAATACAACGCACCCCCTAACTTTGCTCCCACTACCTTGGAAGAAGCCCCAGTCACAACTGGACCACCTTTTATGATTCCACGCCCTAATATTGAAATACCCCTTCATATTCCTTGCATCCCATTGTGACGGAATGTCAACAACCCTCAAGCTAGGGAAGCACACAATTATATTCTAGTCAATGAATTGACAAAATCTCCTACTACCATGTCAGTTTTAGAAGTCCTTCAAACCTGTCCTACTCAATGGAAGTCATTACTTTCTGCAATGGGAGCAGTTGACCCTACTAATACTCAACTCATCACCTTTGATATTGATAGTGGGGAATCCCATCTCCCCTCCTGGTAGCTTTCCAAATACCTGTTAAAATACAGAACATCACAGTTCATCACTGCATCATTGATGAAGGTGCATCTACATGCATCATGTCCAAAACCATATGGAAGAAACTTGGCTCCCCCAATCTCATACCATCCGCCATCACTCTAAAATCTTATGATGGACGACCATCCTCTCTAGAAGGGCTCTTTCAAAATGTCCCCATTGAACTTGGGGGCAAGACTATCCTTATTGACATTGAGGTTATCGACACCCCACTCGATTACAATATCTTGTTTGGTCGTAGCTACATGTATGCTATGAAGGCAGTAGCCTCTTCTGTATTATGAACGATGATGTTCCCCCACAATGGGAAGATCATCACCATCGATCAGGTTTCACATTACGAGCCTAACCCTTCCTCCAACATCGATAACATTTTACCTTTTGTCCACACTAATTCTAATGTCTACCCACTCATTGAGATGGGCCTCGACATCTTCAAAGATCCATCCTTTCTAGGGACATACCACGAAGCACCCCCGCTCATCCATCCCTCAGCTCAAGTATGCGTAATCTCTTCCAATGGAACTAACACTGGAGACACCATCCCTCTCACTGAGGCTTCTTCCCTTCCTGATGTCTCACTAGTCGCAGAGCCCCTCACTCAAGAATCCCCTAAGAACTCCCCATCACCACTTGTTCCCGATATCCCTCCCCCCAAGGGTCACATCCTGGTTTGGGAGATAGTCCCCCAAACCATTACTCAAATCCCCTTCTTCTATCCCCCACCGGGCACACAATATTTCCAGGTAGCTTCCACACTTACTCTACCTAACATGGTGCTTGCCATCACAGTTTGGTATCTGCACCCACCTAAGATGGTTCCTCAACCATCCCTTCCTCCCCAAACCAAGGGAATCCCAATATAGATACCAATCCTCACTCCGATCACACCACCCTCACCCCCACTCACAAGCACCACCGCTACAGCTGGGGGTAGAAGGAAGAAGAAAGAGCCCATCGCTCCACTCCCCCCCTAAGTTCAACTTCCTTGCACACTATGTGAGAAAGAAGGAAACCCCACTAATCGATGTCCCTCTCTTGCCGAGTTATGCAATTTAATCTGACTTCCTCGCACAACCACACCACTTATCGTGCCACCCAATGCACCAAGTACTACCACCACATATCCAACCACCAGTACCACAGGGTTGCAAACCAAATTTACCCGTGCCATCTACTCAGAGTATGGCCATTACATCCACCATTTCCCCACACTACCTCAATTTTCACAAACACTAACGAGAGCATGCCAGAGCTTTCAACAAGAGTCTCCCCAATCCATGTCATCAAGTATTCCTATCATGAACATCCACTATGTCACAACTTCAGTTAACGAACGAATGAGATGCCCTTTCTCTCTCTGTGAATCCTTGAATTATTTCACATACCAATGTCCTACAATCCTTGAATACAGGCATCACCAAATGAACCTTATTCAAAATCCTACACCTACCTCACTACTAGAGGTACGAGTGATTTCCCCTATTCCATCCCATGATGTTGTTCATATCCTCTCTCCTGAGCCTGAGACACTCCCTACTCCTCCATGGTTCATGGATAGCCTATATGAGGATTTGCCCCCAAATCCCCCCAATTCTCCAGTTCATTCTCCCACGAAAATTTTATGCCCGACTACCATTTTCAACCCACAATATCTCAATATTTGGTTTATGTCGAGCGAACCATTGCAACCCCTTTGCATCAACCCCCCTAACTCTTCACCAACAAAACACACCCACAAGGTGCCAGTCACCAATGTTACTCCCCTAGATCCCCTATATTCTCGGTAGTTACACTACGATGAAGACATCCTCGAGGAATTAACTACCCCTGATTGCCCATGGGATCCGCTCCATCACAGAGCACTCTTTCTTTCACAGGAAGCCTTTACGCCTCCTAACTAAAACTCCATATACGCAATCGAGAACAAATATTTTCTCCCATCAGGGCACATAGATTGGTTCAATAGTCCTATCCCTGCCCCTAACACTTTTGAATAAGGCAACATGGCCAACATTCCCCCCACCGTCAAAATTGATATTTCCATCAAACATGGAATCATAGAGGAAATCACCATTGGCGCCGCATGCTCTCCTGAAGAAATCATAGCCTACAAAACTCTCTTCCAAGAATACTGGGACATTTTTTTCCTGGTCATACACAGAGATGCCCTGCCTAGATCTCTCTATTGTCGAACATCATATAGACACATGGCCTGATATCACCCCTGTACGATAAAAGCAATGCCCATTATACCCATCCAAAGAAGCAGCCATCAAAGCTGAGATTGACAAATAACATGCTGCAGGGTTCATATACCCCATCACATATATGTCATGGGTCTCCAACCCCGTCCCTGTCAAAAAAAAACAAGACAATATTCATGTCTGCACTGACTTTCGTGATATCAATCACGCCTGTCCCAAAGACAATTTTCCCACTCCTTTTATCAACCAAATTATCGATGTTTGTGCTGGACACGAGGCTTTTTCCTTCATGGATGGTTTCTCTGGATACAACCAGATCTAGATTCACCCAGCCAATCAATACAAAACCACATTTACTACCCCACGAGGCACTTTTGCATATCGTGTCATGCCTTTTGGCCTCAAGAATGTCGGTGCAACATTCCAACGAGCCATGACATATGTTTTTCATGATCTAGCTCAAATCATCCTCGCCTACTTGGATGATCTCACCGCTTGATCCAAGAAACGCACTCAACATCTAGATGAATTACATGTCATCTTTCACAGATGTCATCAATACAATATACGCTTGAACCCCCTCAAGTGCGTATTTTGCATTACAACCAGATGCCTCCTTGGGTTCATCGTTTCCCAATGTGGCATCACTGTCGACCCCCTCAAGGTCCAAGCCATCAATGAAATTCCACTACCTCAGAATTTAAGCCAACACCAAAGCCTACAGGGCAAAGCTAACTTTCTATGCCGCTTTGTCCCCAATTATGCCACTCGTGCACATGGTTTCCTTCAGTTATTGCACCATGATATTCCATTCCAACGGGATGAACATGCCCAAACCTCTTTTGATGATTTAAAAGTGGCACTCTCCAATGCCCCTCTAATTAGTCCACCGAACTATGACCGCAACTATATCCTCTACTTATCGACGTCAACCATCTCAGTAGCAGGAGTTCTCGTCCAATTAGAAGATGACGACCGTGAGCATGTCATTTACTATATTAGTAAAAATGCTTTAGGGCCATCCTTGAATTACAATCATGAAGAAAAAATCGCCCTTGCAATTTTCCTCGTAGTCTAGAAACTAGGCCATTACATCCTGCTTTGCACTACCAAAGTCATAGAAGATATCAACCCCATGCAATACTTGTTGAGTCGCCAACAAATTAATGGAAAATTTTCCCGATGGATTGTCATCCTTCAGGAGTATGACCTCAAATTTTCAACACCCAAGAGCAAGAAATCCCTCATCCTCGCCGAACTCATTACGACCTTTCCCTCAGACACTACCAGTTCACCCACCAATACCGACTTCCCCGATGAACACCTCTTCTACATCCCCTTGGATGATCCCTGGTATGGCGACCTCCTCGTCTACCTCCGAACAAAAAAGTTTGGACCCAACCTCTCCAGGGATGATCGTCAACGTATTCGCCATCAAGCCCCTCGATATCTCCTTATTGGTGACATCTTATATCGACGAGGGGTCAACACCATCCTTCGTCGATGTTTGACCATCGACGAAGCTGACAGAGTTCTCAATGATTGCCACAATGACGCTTGTGGAGGCCACCTCTCAGGGATGTCCACCACTTAGAAAATAATTCGAGTAGGCTACTTCTAGCCCACATTATTTCATGACTATATCCATGCCGTGAAACTCTATGACAAATTCCATCTTTCTACCCACAAAGCCCGAGCACCACCCTCTCTCTTACACCCAGTCATCATTGCTGACCCCTTTTGCAAATGGGGCATTGAATTCATGACTTGTAACCCTCCATCGAGAAATGGACACAAGTACATTATCGTTGCAGTCGATTACTTCACCAAGTGGGCAGAAGCTATGCCCACCTTCAACAACACCATTGACACCGCAACATGTTTTTTCTTTAATCACGTCATCTCCCGCTTTGGAGTCCCACTACAGTTAGTCTCCGATCAAGGGAAACACTTCGAGAATGAGATTTTCGTCGAACTCTCCTCTAGGTTAGGATTCTCCCACAAGTTCTCCTCCCCATACTACCCTCAGTCCAAGGGACAGGTAGAGGCAGTCAACAAGGACCTCAAAACCATGTTGCAGCACATGGTTAACAAACATAAGACCAATTGGCATCATATGTTGTTTTCCACACTGTGGGTTTATCGCACAATAGTTAAAACTACCACTGTCTTTACGTCATTTCATCTTTTCCATGGGATAGAGGCCACTCTCCCCATCGAGTGAGAAATTCCCACCTTACACACCACTATTGAGCTATTACCTCGACACTTCTCCAATGGAGAAGTTTTTGCTAAAATTAGAATCGCTGGATGAAGACCGTCGGTCTTCATTACAGAACAATGAAGCAACCAAAAAATGATCTAAGGCAACCTTCGATTGACATGTCAACCTTCGCTCATTCAACGAAGGCAACTTCGTCCTTGCTTACGATATTTCTCATGATACCATCGACCATGGAAAATTTGAGTCATTATTGCATGGACCTTACATCATCCAACATTGCCTCACTAAAGGCGCATACATCCTAGCCTCTCCTGAAGGCCACCCTCTCAAAGAACCCATCAACAGGTTGTACTTAAAGAAATTTTATGCCTGAGCGTAGCCCTTCTACACTAGGCTTCTTCTTTTTTGTACACATTTCGTAGAGTTTTTAGTCTGCTTCCTTCCCCTCCATGCCTTAGATCTAATCTATCATTTGCGTTATTGACAAATGCCTCCTCCATTGGCCTACCACATTGGTTACGCCAATAGAGCTAGCCGATGGACACGTAATCTTTCTTCGGCTACTTGGGCCCTCTATACCCCCTCACATGAATTGCTCCACTCCAGCGACATATGTTTTGTCTCAACAACCAAAAACCAAGCCGAATACACAACCATCATTGGCCTCCTTGCTGAAGCCAGTCACCGCCATATCTGTCACCTTAGCGTCTTACTCGATTCCCAACTTTTGGTCCTTTAGCTTAACAATGTGTACCGTGTCCGCGATCCTTGCCTTTTCTGCAAATACCTGCAAGTTAGAATTTATCTCGACATTTTAATTCAATCAAATTTACACATATTCCATGACAATTCAATCAAATAGCAGATAATATGGCTAACATAGTGTTGGATTGGCATTTATCACATCAAGATACCATTACACATACATAAATCATCAAGAGTCTGTGACAACATATAAATTAGACACCATAAAATACATCAAAAATCATCATCACATGTGAACATCATATAGATCCAAAATGTATATCCATATATATATATATATATATATATATATATATATATATATATATATATATATATATATATATATATATATATATATATATATATATATATATATATATATATCAATCAATATTCCATCAATGTTTACAAAAAATAGTACAACATTCCCAACATTCGTAGGCAGGTGAAACACCTCACCCCTATAAGTACAAAATCGGTGTCACATCACCCTATACAAAATGGGCTTGCAAGCCTCTATAAATACAACAATACATATACTAGAGGCACTCATGGTGCCTCTAGGGCTCCACCACCTAGTCCTCTCTTTAGAGGAGGTGTCCCACCAGCTAGGGGTCCCTCAGGTCTCGGGGGCAGCTGCCTAGTCATAGCCTCTCCCGCTACAACTTCTCTTTGGATCAGGGTCCGCAACTCCACTGGAAGGCCCACACACTTCTCCAAGACTCCCTCATCCTCGATCTGTGTCCACATGCCCTCAAAAACGCCTTGTAGTACTGCCTCCAATCGACGACAAAAATCCTTGAACTCTCCCCCAGCCCCCGCCGGATGAGCATGTGAAGGCCCTGCACTAGGGTCATCAAATCAGTGCCTCCTGCATGCTCTCTCATCATCGACCGACCTCACACCAACCTCATCCCGCTGCCATCTCTCCCCTTCCTGTGGCTCTCCCTAGGGTGGTCTCACACGCCCCTGACGCGCTGGCACTCTGTCCAACTCTATCTCTCATCCACGAGGCCCCACATCTGCACACACAACAACCAACTGATAGCATTAGCATCCATCCATACATAAAACATATGCTATACTATCTAAAAATAAAACATCACATACATCAACATACCTCTACGGTCGAAAACCTCTCCAGGGGGTAGCACCATCTCCGGGTCCTCCCGAAAATCCACCCCACTATATGGGAACTGGAGTATGATCTGTAAAATTTGATGCCACACTCGTGCAATCCCGGCCATAAATTAATGGCCACTCTCCCCACCCTCATGCCGAACCAATATAGCCTCCCTCCGCCTCAATTGTGGCTCTCGCACTCTCGATGTGTCCAACAAAACTCTAGGGTGCAACATGGGCACCCTCTCCAAAAACCAAGCTACCAATATGGACCCAAAGGCAAACTCCCCTGAGTCAGCTTATTGTTACCTGTTGAGCTGCCCCACCATCTTGGCATGTAGCATCAAACCCCAGGCAAAATGCTCACCACTCAAGGCCCTCTACATGATCCTCAGCTGACCACCACTGATCCCCTGAGTAGCTAAAGAGCCATAAACCCTCACAATCATCGCTACCATGCATCGATGTACAAGGGATTCCATCACCCCAATCCTCACCACTGATCCTGACATGAAGTCCTCTCCAAAATAATATGTCCGGGCTAGGTCAGCCAACTATCCATGCCCGGGTAATACGAGCTCAGCAGGTAGCAGGATTCCCCAAAAAGGGAGTCCAGTCAAAAAATACACATCCTCTATAACAGAGAATGCGAGATGCTCACCTCGCACAATGAAGCACTGCATATCAAGGCTCCACATCGAGATAAGGAACTATAGTAGATACTCCTGTGCATGCACTAGTGAACAGTCAAATAACTTTAGCAACCCACAGGCTGCCAAAGGTCCCCGTACACCCGGCTCCTCATCTCTCACCGCCTCTCTCAGGCACGCCCAGTCTCTCTCTCTCTCTAGTGGACTAGAATTGTCAACTGGTCACCTGCATCCACATATACAGTAATTGATCAGACATCAAAATCCATAAAAACACCAAAAGTCTCCAAAATATCAGTTTTTACACCCCTCAACTTTGCCTCAAGTGCACGGTTGTTTTCCCCACAGGAGTGCACATATGTGCGCCTGTTCATCCCAAAATTGCGTGCTCATGCGCAAATGTTGGAGATATAAGGGCACATGAATGCACCCCTATCACACACACAGGCATGCATTCAAGTGCGCCTGTTTGCTACATAGTTGCGCACACATCCACAACTGTCAGGAACACAGCTGCGCACAAATGTGCAGTTGTGCTTCGAATAGGCGCGCATCCAATGCATGCCTATTTTCCCCCTTCGGGTGCCCCCGTGCGCAGATGTCCCACTTACAGCTGCATAATCATGCGCACAAATCCTGCGATCACCCGTGCACTGGGGGTCCCACACTCACAAAGTCCCTCCGTACGACCATGCTCAAAAAAGAAATCCTAATTATTATGCAGGAGGATACGACCACTAACCTGGGACTCGTTGATCCTAAATCGACTGGCTCAATCTCCCAGAATCTCCAAATCTCCTCGGAAACCTCTCGTAAACTCACCAGAACAATAGGTACAAATGAGGTGGCATTGTGGACCCTACAACTATATATAATCCCCTTTGCCAAACTTCCAGGATCAATTACAGAAGCTCCGGTTGTCCATTTTCCGATCCATCTTCAGCCACGGGATCAGGATCCCACCCCCTACAAAGTCACATCCCCTGGGTCACCATCCATCCTCAGCCCTAGAGGATGCCTTTTTATCACATCTTGCCTAGGTACACATGCTTATATTCACAATTTTTGAATAACTGTTATATGTTCTTTATCTTCAGATATTGTTCACGTCGGGTATTCAGTTTTTATGTGTGCAGGTACTTGGTCATCATGCATCAACATATCCCCTTTAGGTATATGATCGACACTGTCATGTAATCATTCCCTCTGAATATCAATTGCATCTCCCAGTCACACCCTCTGACATTTACCTCTAGGATTTCTCCCATCCAGCTCTGCAGTACTCACACCTCCACTGTATTTCAGTATTGTCAATCGATAACACTCTCTCCTACATGAGTTGTCCCAATTATAGTCCCCTTTTTCACTTTGACACTCATGTTGTTTTCATCCCCTAGGGGTGGGAGTCCCAGTAGTCTTACACATGTTCAAGAATCATCCACATACTCCTTCTCCTCATTTTTTCTATATTTCCCAATGAAATCCCAAGATATCTCATCATGGTTTCACTTTGAATGCACCACCACAGTATCATGAACTTGCCATTTCCTCCACAATCATTTTTCCCATCTGCAACTGCCAATCCATTCATTTACCTCATACAAAAACTCACCTATGGGGCCCCCAACCTCCACCAATTCTCCCCAGAACTTGCGCCCTCACCAGCCAAGCCATCTTGCACTGGGGCACTTGTTTCTGTATCTGCAAACTTATCCCAAATTATTCTTTATTCATTTGGTAATTGTAAAAAGACTTTTGTTCCCAACATTTACATAGCTTTTTGTTGTCTCCTTTAGCGACCTTCCTTTTCCGGCAAAGAAACCCCTGTCTCCCTTGGTTGGGGCATTTTTTAACTCCTACCCTTGTTGAGATCATCCATAAACCCTGAGTATCCCACAGTCCATATACCTCTTATCTCTGAGTTTGTACACTTTGTCACACCTCTGGCACAATTTAACCCACGTCTAGTCGTCCCCCTGACGCTAGATTCAGTTTCATGGTTGCTGCCACTCATACTTCATATAAATCCCCAACCAAGGGAATTCTTGAATCTCACCGCATCTTGACTTCGTCCATGTACCTCATTAGTCCCAGATCTCATCCAGTGGATTTCATGAAGCCCTTTGCTTCTTGGAGTCGTGTCTCCCTTTTTGTCGACATCAACACAGTTTCCAGAAGGGCGTCAATATCTTGACTCTCGTTCCCTTTACAATGAGGAGTCTCGGATGACACAGGGAAAACCACCATTGTTATATGTTGTCGTTGACCTCCATAACATTTGACTTCAACACTATCTCATGTTACAATGGGTCTTACTTTGTGACTATTGTAGTTGTTTTTCATATTTGTTGAAGACCTCTGAAATTTGTTGGGCTATCAATGCCCGTGAATTATAGACACTTCTTACAGGTGTCATTGCCTCTTTTCAATTTTTTTTCACCATCAAAATTTCCCTCTACCATTATCAAAACGCCCTGAAGGGTGTTGCAGTCATCTACATCAACACACAGTTTTAGTTACTGTCTTATACATTTTTGAGTTACATGACACAAGCATGGGGCATGCCCGCCTTGTTTGTACACAATTTTATTTTTCTGCACCTTGTGAAAGGTTTGGGTCCCACAGGTTCCCCTCTCCCTCCAATGGGTCTCTCTTACAACTCCCCTCAACACTCTTTCTTTCAAAGGTACTCTCAGTAGAAAAAAAATTGATGTATTCTCGGCTATACATATGATCCTAACCTCATACATCAGGGGGCATCTGTTATCACTGAAATTTCGTCCACAAATAGTTACATGAATATAGCATCTCCAAACACCTATTAGTTCATCCATGGCCCAAACAATGAATTTCCAAAGGGCACAAAAATATACAATTGGTTAAAAAATCAGTATGCTCTCATAATTCAAAGGAAGTGCATGCACGTGCACCAATCGAAAATGTCGAAAAAGCGCACATGCGCCCGATGCACGATTGTGGACACAAAAATCCACACACACTTCAGAATGGTGCATTGATGATTCTGGTCGGCCTCCCACCCACTTCTGGTTCATCTCCCAAGTCGATTTGACCCCCAAATCCAAGTGGGGGGCTGGTCAAAGACCTAGAGGTGCCCTAAAGGGCCCCTTGTTCACACTAAAGACCGGTTGGATAATGCCTCAAATCTTTGCTATAAAAAGAGGCCATGGGTACACTATATTTCCAAGAATATATTTGTATTGTTATGCTACCTCTGTTCTCCTGCAAGGAACATCTTTCCTCATTGGAGCATATAAGAATCATTTCATTGGGCCATTCACATCACATCTTGAGTGAATGAGCTTTGGATTTCTTCATCATTTCCTTTTAATTTGTCATTTGTAAGAAGAGCTCAATCAATGGGGGTTCAAGAGCCGTCCCTTGGAGGAAGAGGGGACCCATAAGTCACCCTTTCTCTTTGTTGTTTTCCCACTAATACAATCTATCCATTGGTGGCATGGATATCTATCTTTCTTTTGTTTTATTTCCATTATGCACATTAGTTTAGTTTCTTTAATTGTCATTAGATCAATTGTTTATTTTCTTATTGTGCTTGATGTTTCTAACTCTTTCATTCATTTATGTCCTGTCTAGCTAACCCAGTTGGACTTGTAAGTGTCCTTCTTTTGCTCATTTAGGTGACGAAAAGGATACAACAATAAGCTGCCACCATTCTAGCGAGTCTTTTTGCACTTTGTATTTTACAGTCTTTGTACATTTTCGCTCATTAATAGAAAATTGTGTATTATTGTAAATCTGTGTTTATGGTTGCATCTCTGATAATTTCTGTTATAATATTGGATATATGAGATATCTCTATACATTTCTTTATTATATCTCCACTCTCATTTCGTGCTGAAAGTAATCCAGATCAGTGGTATCAAAGCAACCTTCTATTGATCATTTTTTTTAGTGCATGTCCCCGATAAGGTCCGAGTATATCAAGTCCGGTCTTGAGCTTGTCTCTCTTGAAGAAAATCGCTCTCGCACGCCCAAGAAACCCTCCATCGCAGAAGAAAAGAAAATTGATAGAGAAAATGATTCTATCAATCTGTTACTTGAGAAAGCTCTCACGCGACAGAGGGACGAAATGATGGATAATTTTTCCCACATCCTTCAACTCCTGTCGAGAGAGACAGGTACATATTCATCAAACAACCACTTTGAAAACACCTCTCCTTTCAAGGTACATGTTAATTTTGATATTCTTGTATTTGAAGGTCAGATAGATGTTGATTCCCTAGACAAATGGTTAAATCTACTAGAAGGTTATTTCTCTGTTCACCAATTTTCTGATAGGGAAAAGATCACCTTCAGACTCCTTAAAGCTCTCCCCCATGTCAAACATTGGTGGGAAACTTACTGGGATAAAAGTTCCACAGAAGAGTCTGGAATATATGGGGCCTATCCCACTTGGGATTTTTTTGTGGACGCAGTAAAGGAATAGTATTACCCTATTGGAAACTATGAGGACCAATATATGAGATAGACCACACTGTGACAAGAGAGGGGCCAAGTAGTTCCGGAGTTCACCAATACCTTCCATACCTTACGCACCAAGATGAGTATCAAAGACTCTGAATGACATTTGGTTTTGAAATACCGCGAAGCTCTACACAGATACATCCAAACTGAAATGGATTTTTTGGACATCTCATCACTCGGTGCTGCTTATAGATATGATGTTAAAATCGAGCAAAAATTTAAGCACCAGAACAAAAGGGAGTTTGGGTCTGCAAATTTGCAAAAACCAAAGTATGATAAATATGACCCTAATAAACAGTCTCCTAAAAACCATTCCAAGACACAGGAAAAGAAAGGTCACGAGAAGACAAAGAAGGACACCGAAAAATGGTGCAATTTCCACAAAATCCCCTGAAACAACACTGATGAATGTCGCTCAAAACAATAATTGGTGGCTGAAATCAAATACGAGCCAAACCCTGATTTAGAATTTGATTTAGAAAATACTAATGGAAGACAGATCATCGACGCAGACCCGACTGCTATTGTCACAAATGCATAAATTTAACCAGAAGAACCAACAGATCATGAAGAGGGGGAGTGCCTTTTTCATTCACAGATGTGGGTGAAGGGGACCTCGCTGCATTTTATTGTTGATAGTAGAAGCTAGAAGAACCTCATATCAACAGAGGTAATCAAACAATTGGGATTGTCGACAAAACCACACCCACAACCATACAACATCGGGTGGATTCACCAGAGACGAGATATCTGTGTTAGCTAGTAGTGTCGATTGTCATATGACATCCACCCCTTCAAGAATGAAGTATTATGTGATGTCACCCCGCTATATTTCTGTGATGTTCTCTTGGGCCATCCATATATGTGGAAGCACCATGCTATCTATGAGTCTCGACCCCATAGTGTCATTGTTACTCCAGGGGGTCATCTCTATAGGATACCAGAGGTGGTTCTGACTATTATCCCACCTAAATAGTGTCGCAAGGTAGTATCTCACACTACAAAATTTATCTTCTTCACAATCTATTCAAAAGGTGAACAAAAGGATACTGCAACCACTGCATCCTTGGCCCAAGCACCTTCTATCCAACAGAAGTAGGTCGACAAGACTACAACAAAGCATAAATATTCCTTCTACACACAAACATCTCATGTAGCCATACTAGTTAAAAAGGTCCAACCCTTCTAGCCACAAGTTCATGAAAACCTTCAAAAAGCTAAGCAATGCAACTTCTCCTACAAGGCAATCAACTCATCAAGATGCAAATTCAACAAACTCTTTTCCCTCTCCCCCAGGAACTTAAATAAATGGACACCATTTCTTCCTAAGGAGGGAGGATTGATCCAGGTGGATATCGATGGCCACCCACCTTTTCCAACTCGCTCAAAATAGTTTTCTGACAATTTTGGCAATTTATTATTTTTAGCAATTTTTAACTTTTAGGGCCATTTTGAGGCCCTAAATGAAGGTTTTTATCTATATTATCAATGATAGATGAAGGCTCTGACTGAGCCCCCAAAATGAATCTCCTCGATTATACCTTTCCAACTGGCTATTGTGCGCCCCAAATGGAGATCCTATGCCAAAGTTACGCCCTCGGGAAGTTGTTACACCAAAATACCCAAAACGGGGTCCACAAAACTGTTGGCTTTTCATCTTTCGGGGTTAGGGTTGTGGATTTTATTTATGATAAAAATGCCTTTGTAGACTCATTTTAAAATCATCTTCTCATGGAAGAAAGTATCCGTCACATCTCTTCTCAGAGATAAGCTGCCACCATTCTAGCGAGTCTTTCTGCACTCTGTATTTTACAATCTTTGTACATTTTTTCTCATTAATAGAAAATTGTGTATTACTGTATATCTGTGTTTATGGTTTCATCTCTGATACATTTATGTTATAATATTGGATATCCTAGATATCTCTGTACATTTATTTATTATATCTCCACTCTCATTTCGCGCCGAAAGTAATCCAGTTCACAAATGGCTGTGTCAATTTTGATGAGATGCAAGATTTGGTCACATAATCAATATTTAATTAATCATTGAAAAGATAAAGGATGATTCTTGAACGTTTTCATAAAACAAGGAATATTTGGTCCTCTTGATTTAGTCAAAGAATGTCCAGTCGTAATTGAACGAGAAATATTCTTAATTTAGACAGAAGTTTGTCCACATATAACTAACTGGACTTTGAAGTGGTCAAGATATGTCCACAATATCATTGTTATGCATCCACACACTTAATTTATACATAAGCGTGTCCACATATAACTAAATTGACTGTGATTTGGTCAAGATATGTCCACAATACAACTACTATGCATCCACATATAGTTAGTCGAACTCAAGCAAATATATTATAAATAGGGATGTGTGTTGATCAAGTATTTGTTGATGAAATGAGAGGAAAAAGATCCTATAACTTTGAGAAAGATTTAATTGTGTAATATGTTTTTTTAAAGATAAATATAGGGAGGTAGTGTGGCACATGGGAGAGGACTGATGTCCTCACTCTACAGGTTGGTTCTTGAGAGGATTGGTGTCCTCATCATATGTAACAGGTTGGTGCCTAAGAGAATTGGTGTCCTCATCATTTGTAACAGGTTGGTTCTTGAGAGGATTGGTGTCCTCATTATTTGCAACAGGTGGGTGCCTATCAAGATGAAAGATTATAAATTGTAAGTTGGTGCTTACATAAGAATATAAAGAAATATGCTATGTGGTTTTCTCTCGCATTGGGTTTCCACGTAAAATTTCAGGTGTACTGTGTTTTCAATGTTATTTTTATTTTTGCATGCATTGATGATTAAGTAAGCACTTCAAAATAATTTTAAATCTTTAAAGAAAAGAAAATGGAGAAAATTGATACAATACAGATTCACCCCCCTATCAGTATTACTGTGAATCTCAAAAATTGGTATTAGAGAAAGGTTCCTTTTGTAACAACCTAATACCTGGAAGGAATATCACACAAAAGGTATGGAAAGTCAATATTATTTTCTTCTTCAACCATACCTCCTTTATTCAATGGAACATATTTTTTTTTTTGAAAAATAAGAATGAAGACCTACTTGATGTCTCTTGGTATGGAAGTCTGGCAGATCGTGGTAGATGGTTATAAAATCTCAACAACTCTTCCAACTGATGAAGCTAGTAAGAAAAACTAATGCATTAATGCAAGAGATATGAATGCTATCCAGGGTGGTCTTACAGAAATATAATTTGTTAAAGTAATGCAGTTGGAATTCGCAAAGGAAATATGGGACAAAATGGTAAAAAAATATGAAGGAGACGAGAAAGTAAAATTGGTCAAAATTCAAGCTCACATAATGCAATTTGAAAGCTTAAGGATGAGTGAAGATGAAAATATTGCAAGCTTCTTTCTCAGACTAGATGAGACTGAAACACTATGAAAGGCATAGGTGAGAAGATTGAATAATCTATGGTGGTTCATAAGGTATTGAGATCTCTTCCCTCAAGACTTGATGCGAAATTTTATGCTATAGAAGAAATGCATGAACTAGATAAAATGACTATGGATAAGATTCATGGAATACTGATAGCTTATGAGATGAGGAATATGAAAGAGAAGCCATATCTAAGGGATGCAGTCTTTAAGGCTTATGCCAACTCATCAAGATCTCAATATGATGATTCCTCTTAACACTTCTCAGATGAAGAAGAAGCTAACTTTGTAAGGAAACTAAAAAGGGACTCCATAAAGTATAAAGGTATGTTACCATTAAAATTCTTTCATTGTGGTAAAGTTAGTCATTTTGCATCCAAATGTCCTTTCAAAGAAAACAACACCAATGAAAAATGAAAAAATGACAAGGATAAACCTAGGGAGTTTAAGAAGAAAAATTCTTTTAAAAGGAACAACTTTTATTCAAGGAAGGATAGTAGTATCTTTTTAGAAACTGAAGAAGAAGAATATGAGCTAGATATAACTCAAGATGAAAAAAATATTATGGATTTAGAGAAACAAAGATCTTTGTTGGCTTACTTTCTTGGGTTGACCCATGTTCATATCTCAAACAAGTTTCCAACAAAACCCTCAAAACTATCGACCCTCCTGGTAAAATAAAAGGAAACACTACGCACAGGGTGCACAACGCAATCTCACCTGAGATAAATTTTATGGGGGACTACAATACTCAGGTGTTTTTAGTCTAGGAATGAGTGGGGATTGTGGTTGGGTTATTTCTTTCCTTATGCGTTATCCTTGTTAATCATTAATCTACTTCTATGATTCATTCATCTTTAAACCTATGCATGCATGTTGATACAACTACTTTAACCATTCATTCTTGAGATAACGATTAACAGAAAAGTAAATCATTCATTAACAATCACATATAACACAAGGTTTGTCGTGGTTCACCCCCTTCCGGGGATACATCCACAAAGATCTAGCTTCTCTACTCTTTTATTTATTCTGCTGCAAAATATTGTGCTTCATGCATTGCATCTTTAGTAATTCAGTCAAAATGAGGATAAGTACCCTCTGTGAGGCTGACTATATCACACCAGGATCCTAATCTTATGACCTAAACCTCCAAGACTAACTTATTTGACTCTACTACAAGAATCATAACAAAACTTGCTTACAGTTATTGTTGGAAGTAGACCAAAGCAGAAAAGCAAGACGATTTTGGGAAAGAAAGAATGCACGAGGAAAACGATTGCTGGAAGGAAGAACAACACACGTGCATGCAGGGAAGACCTAACGACGGTAGGGTTAGGGTTTTGGTAATATATTGTAATGACTGAAGAGATAGAAAATATATAAATATCGATACTTAGGTATCATAGGGGATTCGGTTCGATTGAGAGTATTATCGTGTTTAGCTAGTTATCTATGAGTTGATGCGATATGTAATATCTTTCTATATGATCTACTTTTGTAAGATGTTGAGATGAAGGAGATGAAGGAGGGAATATATTGAGGGTTGGATCATAGGATGAGGAGCCTGGTATGATCTAGTTCGCCTCATATAGGTCTTACTCGACAGAGAAGAATTGTAAAGTGCGCGACGCCGTAGAGACAAAAATACTATAATAAAAGAGTCGTGTGCTAGATATTTGTGGACATAGCCCAGGAGGTGGTGAAACACAGTAACATTTGTGTTATGTGATGAATGCATGCATATCTTTATCATCTTTCAATAATTATTGTTATGTTTAATGAATGAGTTGCTATATTTCTTATTGATTCACAAATGACAGTATATTACATTTACAAGTTATGATGGTAGCTCAATATACAGTTCTCATATCTCACACTCAATCCTAGGTTGTAAACACTTGATTATTACAACCACCCATTAAATCTATCTTGGGTGAGACTGTGCAATACATTCTTTGTGTTGTGTTTCTTTCTAGTTTACCAGGAGGGCCGATAGTTTTAAAGACTTTGTTGGAAACTCAAATAGACATGAACCTTGGGTCACTTAGTGCGAACTCAGATAGAATAGAAGAGTTAAACCAACAAATGGTTCCATTTCCATTGGTAGGAATAAGAGAGGATTGAGTAGATGAGATAGGTTAAGAAAGAACATAGCAATTAAGGATAAAGAAAAAGAAATCAATGAGCTACTAGAAGGGGATGTTGAGACCGTGGAATCCCACAGAAGAAGAAATCGAAACTTGGCTAAGAACCACCGAGATGGAGTTTGCATAGAGGGATAACCAAAACCCTAGAATAAAACCCCGTAAATATCTTGATAAATACGTGTTTATTGATTTACACGAAGTCTTTTTCTGTGATTTCCCACACTTACTGCAGGAGTGGATACTAAGGTTGAAGGATAACCACACAACAAACTAGATATGACAGCTAGAGTGGACACCAGTATAGATCGAGCAGTTACAGTAGGTGAACAACAAATTCACCTGCGGAGTAGATTTTTGGCTTGACAGTATTGTGGCAGGCTTTATAACAGAGTTTGCAGTAGACACAACAAAGTCATACAACGTCGCGGAGAAAGAATTTCTACGTGGACCTCGAGGAAGGTACATTCGATCGCTGTATACTTATATTAAGATACTGCTATATAACATAGGTGTACTGACAATGGAGTCAGACAACTAAACTTCCCTACGTGCATGGGGGAAGGGGGGAAGCACTGACATATAGAGGATAAATGGAAGGAGGAAAGGATAAGGGAAAGGAGGAGGAACCCTTGGACCCAATCATGATGGATGACGACCGGATCAAGCATATCATGGCGATAGATGGAAAGACGCGTAGTAGAGTACCCTACCAATACAAGGTGAATACCAAGAAGATATCTGTATCCGCAAGTGAAGGCTTGGCGACTGATGAGGAAGAGGTAGAGGATATCCAGGCTGTGGAGCATATTGAGGAAATCCTACATGCAACATATGATAGGAAAACGAGAGGTCCAAGAATGGGAAGAGAAGGCATCAATCCTATCCATATCAATGTCAGTGTGGAACCCATAAACCCATGTGAAACTAATACACCAAAGAGAATACCACCGTTTAGAAAACCGAAGTTCAAAAGCAGTCAGAAAGCAGGAAGTACATCTACACAAGGAACAACAACTGGAGGAGCTAGTTCAAGCAACACTAGTCAGGTATCTACACCGCATGGAGGTAGTAGTTCGACATTCATAATGGAAAAACATGATCCCACCATCAGGTTACCATAATTTTGAGGAGAAGTAGTAGAAGACCCTAAGAAACACTTGTTCATTTGTGCAAAGATCTGGGAAGCAAAATAAATCACTGATGAAGATACCAAACTTGCGTAGTTAGCGATTACACTAAGAGACCATGCACTAGAATGGTACATGAGTCTAGACGCAAACAATGCACCTGGGATGACAAGGACACTGACATACATTAATAATTTACTGATAAATGAGTTCCAGAAGCCGAGCTCAGAGGATAAATATATAAATGAGATGATAGAAATCCGATAGAAACCAAGAGAATATGTTTGGGAAATTGACCAGCGATTCAAACGTTTAAAATGAAAGTTGAAGTATCTCATGATTGATATGCAACAACAACACTTATTTGTCAATTCACTACTTCCACACTTAAAATACCCATTGTGACAACATAAGTTCCAAACACAGGCAGAGGCTCTGCAGGCATCCCTGCAACTGGAAGAAAACCAGTATCAACAAACATATCCAGCTATCGAAGAAATAAAGGAGGATTTGAAGAACGTAACATTCCAATTGAACCAAAACAAGAATAAGGATAAATAGGAAGATGTTTTGTGTACTACATGCAGGACAGAAGGACACCACAAGAACGAATGTCCAACATTCGCGCAGTGTATGGCAACATGAATGCCAAATCCATTGCCAACAAGAGGACTATGGTGCGAAATATGAAAGAAACCGGGTCACGATCCATATCATTGCATGATGATGCAAAAATACCAAACAGTCCCAAAGAGTTCATATTGCACCTTTTGCAAGTTAGTAGGCCACGACGACAAATATTGTAGAACTATGGAGTTGATGCAAGAAAGGACAGTAGATGCATATAGAGTGTAGGCATAAATGATGATTAGGAAACCCACACCACAATTCAATCAAGTTCCATATCCATACAACACTGCACAACAATAGTATAATACTGCACAAAATCCATATAATAACGCACAGCCACAGTACAACACAACAAAACCTCAGTACAATACCATGCAGTATAATCAAGAACCTCAATATAACGCGTCGAGATAAGATCGAGCAGGCTATAGAGGGGGAGGACGATCGAGAGGAGGTTTTGGATGAGGTAGAAGACTAGTGGTATGTCACAATTTCCAACAACCCAGACATTATGAAAGGAATGCCCATTTCCACCAACAACTTGTATGTATTGTCGTGCATCGAACCATGACACAGAAGCATGTCTGACACTACTAGTAAAATTCAGGAAAAGAGAAACCAGAACAACCAGAATGTTCAGTGGATCTCAACTGAAGCAAGGGATGGAGGATGAAACATCAACAAATTCACCCGCTGAGGAGCTAAAACAGGGGATGACGTCGTTCGACAAGAGCCAACACAAAATCAATGGATGAAGAAGAACGTCGAACCAAGGAAGCAGTTCGATGCGCACAAGGAGAAGTAGATATTTAAGCAAGCCTGACAAGAATTTCAGAAGGAGGACATTGCGATGACTTCAACTACGCAACAAAGCAAGGAAGCACCAGAGTACAAGATGCCTCCACTATTGGATCATACCAATGAGATACATTCCATAGGACAAGTAAGTACAATAAAAGGATTTTTTCAATCATGTGTCAAGGTATTAAATGACCCATCATCTATGAAAATATTGCAAAAAATACTAGAAAAATGTAGCACCGAGATGGAAGGAAAATTAGAACAAAAAATAGTCAATCACCTACATACAAGGAGAAGAATGATTAGGGAGTTCATACTGAATGCAAACATTGGAGACTTCAACATGTCAGACATCATACTGGATCTGGGATATGAGGTTAATGTATTACCAAAGAAGACATGGCAATGCATGGGAGAGCCCATGTTAGGATATTCACCTGTTCAACTGAAATTAGCCAACCAACACAGAGTCCTACCAATAAATAGACTAAAAGGAGTGACAATAGACCTATATGGAGTGTGCACTAAAGCAAATTTTGAAGTCATTGAAATAGTGGATGACACAACACCTTACCCAACATTGCTTGGTTTGGATTGGGCATTTGAAAACCAGGCCATAATCAACTTGAAGACCAGAACAATGACATTTGAGTTAGGAGAATACAGGGTCATTGTGCCATTAGATCCATCAGAAGGGGAGAGGTTTGTAACCTACTTGCCTAGACTTAAAGGAAATCAACCAGTTGTACATAACAACTGCACGCGATGAGGATTACGTAAACCCAACTGCAGATGAAATACTTAGTTGGTGGAGCGTTACTTCATGTGAAACAAACTCAGAGACTGGTTTAGAAAATTGGAAACAACGATTACACAAAGTTTCCAAAAGAATATATGAAAGAATAGACTGTGCAACAAGATGGGTAGGCAGAGAGATAAGGGAACCACCCAATTTCCATGGAGTAAACAATTTGGAAACATTCTTGGCACACTATGAAGATGAAGTTTTGGAAAATCAGAGACTGTTAGCATTGGATATAGCACTCAAGGCCACACCTGCAAGATGGTGGGGTGCACACAAAGAGAGAATTATAGATTGGTACCAATGTAAGTGGTTACTACGCATAAGGTTCGATGCAGATCAGAAAAACAACAAGAAGTAGAAGTATGATGGACAAGGGGCAGCAGCGAGACACATGGAGAAGTGTAGAACGCTATGGAAAATGACACCCCCAGAGGAATGGCCTCTTCACTTTATACACACCTTGGAGGGAATACCAGCGAACTGGTATATAGATCGGGAATTGCGCAAAGGAACTGCGACCTAGATGACATTGCAACATAATTTTACAGTCACTTTCTCATTCCAGCATGAGAACCCCAACATAGACGCAATTCTTAAAATGATAAGAGGGGTGATATTCATCAAGGAACCAAAAGTCGATCTCATAACAGAAGAACAAAAATGAAACAAAAATATAGTTAAGGAACTACTGCCATGTTACCATGTGCAAGAGGAAGCACTAGATGAAGACGATCCACACGATATTCAAATCAAGGAAGAAGAAGGCGAGAGATAAGTGGAAGGTCCACCTATAGAATCAAAATTTATTGCCGTGTTGATCAAGATAAATAAAGTCAACATCAGGACAGTCAAGAATCCAAAAATGGCCAGCATTGGAGATTATTGGGATGAACAAACGATAGAAAGCATAACAGAGTTATTGCGCGAGTACAATGACTTGTTTCCCACAACATTTACAAAAATGAAGGGTATAGCAGGAGAGCTAGGAGAAATGAAGATACCACTGAGACCTGAATCCATATCGATCAAACAATGACCATACAGACTGAACCCAATATATAAGCAGAAAGTCAAAGCTGAGATCGATAGGATGCTCAAAGCCGGAATCATAGAACTGGTCGAAGAGTCAGAATGGATAAGCCCGATGGTAGTGCAAGACAGGAAGCAAATATGGATCAAGATATGCGTCAACTTGAGGAATTTGAACGATGCATGCCTACATGACCCGTTCCCTACACCTTTCACAGATGAAGTGTTAGAGAACGTAGGTGGACATGAAGCTTACTCATTTATTGATGGATTCTCAAGATACCATCAGATTAAGATAGCACAGGAAGACAGATACAAGACCAACTTTGTGATATAATGGGGATCCTATCAGTACATAGTCATGCCATTTGGACTGAAGAATGCACCAACAATATTTTCCAAAGTAGTCATCGTTGCATTTAAGGAATTCATCCACCAGTTTCTAGAAGTATACTTGGATGATTGGACAGTCTATAGTTTGTTGAAAGACCATGTAGAATTCTTATGCCTGATATTAGAAATATGTAGGAAGTGCCATATATCACTAAACATAAATAAATGCATATTTAGAACACCGTTTGGGATACTATTGGGTCATATATTATGCAAACAAGGTTTATTAGTAGATCCTGCAAAGATCGCATTAATTGTTAACTTACCACCACCAAAAACATTCTGCCAGCTAAGAGTGACGTTGGGAAACACATGATACTAAAAGAAGTTTATCAAAGGGTATGTGCATATTACTGGACTAATGGAAAAGTTGTTAAGAAAGGATACAAAGTTTCAATGGAATGACGAGTGGCAACATGATCTAGATACACTAAAGGAAAAAATGGTCACCGCACCAATATTAGTATTTTCAGACTGGGATAAGACATTCCACGTGCATGTAGATGCATTGACCATAACACTTGGAGCTATATTGGCACAACCAAGAATGGGAGACCTAGATCACCCCATAGCCTTTGCGATCAGAAAGCTATCAGAATCAGAACAAAACTACAACACTACAGAGCGAGAAGGCCTAGCTATGGTCTACGCACTACATAAATTCAAACATTATTTATTGGGAAAACACTTTAAGATGTTCACAGATCACTCAGCCCTGAAATACCTAGTAAATTAGCCAATGTTGGGGGGGATAATCTGCCGATGGTTACTACTATTTAAATAATTTGACTTTGAAGTAATAGTCAATCCAGGAAAATTGAATGCAGGACCTGACCACCTATCAAGAGTCACAAATGGAGAAGAACCTACGAATTTAGAAGACAACTTCCCAGATGCACAATTATTCTCAGTTCAAATAACTGATGAATACTTTACAGAGATCATTCAGTACTTAAGAAAAGGTACATCGCCACAATAATATAACACTGTGAAGAAGAAAAATCTGGTATTTTGAGTCGCAAACTATCAACTGATTCCAAGACACTTATAAAAAATGGGTGCAGACAACATCTTGCACAGATATGTGTTAGAACACGAAAGAAAAAGAGTGTTAGAATAAGCCCATGAGGGGATCGCAAGAGGACATTACCCAAACAAAGATACCACGTAGAAGGTATTGCGCGCAGGACTATGGTGGCCAACCATTCAGAGGGACTCGAAGGAGTAATGTCAGAGGGTAGGTAAACCCAAAAGAAGAGACAAGATGCCATTAAGACCGCAGAGAACATTGCAGGCATTCAATAAGTGGGAAATAGACTTTGTTGGACAAAATCAACCCACCAGCAAAAAGAATAGGATCTAGGTACATTATCACCGCGACGGAGTACCTAGCAAGATGAGTGGAAGCCACACCAGTGAAGGATTGCAGTGCAGAAACAACAACACACTTTTTGTTTGAACAATTAATAACTCGATTTGGATGCCCAATATTTTTGATGAGCAACCAAGACACACACTTAATAAACAACACCATCAGCGTTATGACTAAAGAGTTTGAAGTCCATCGTCAAAAGAGCACACCATATCACCCACAGGAAAATGGCACAGTGGAAGCATTTAACAAAATCCTCGAGAATGCATTGACAAAGATATGTAACATCAACAAGGATGACTAGGACCTCAAAGTACCAGCAGTATTATGGGCCTGCAGGACTATGTGTAAAAAATTGACAGGGCACACACCATTTAAACTTGTCTATGGCCAATAAGCAATGGTGCCACTAGAATTTTTAGTACCAAGCTTGTGCATAACAACAATTACAAAAATGATAGAATGAGGTGCAGTACATGAGCAACTAAATCAGTTAATGACCATGGAGGAAGACTGAATCTTAACAGGATTTCACCAACGAGTTCAAAAATCAAGGGAAAAATCTTGGCATGATAGACACATTAAGAAGAAATATTTCAAGGAAGGAGATCTAGTATTAATGTGTGACAACAAATCACTTCAGCACCTAGGGAAGCTAAGAATGCACTAGCTAGGACCGTACGAAGTAAAATCTGTCATAGATGGAGGAGTTGTATAGTTGAGAGACTTATTAGGTGCATAAATAAGAGGGATGATCAATGGGAGCTAACTGAAGTTGTATAAGAACAATCAACTATCCACCACATAGTTAAAAAAAAAAAAAAAAACAGAATGTTAAATAGTGCCAACATAGCCAAAATGCACCAAAAGAAGAAATAACACGCACACATAGGAATACAAACTCAGGGAGGAGAAGGACAACATACATGTAAAAAGGGAAACAAGAAAGAAACATAAAGATGACAAAAGCAATACGACATGATGACATTAGGAAAAATTGAAGTCCAAAAAGGACCGATAGGATGCTACATTAATCGTGCCAACTGGAGATGGAAAGGCAAAGTAATGGAAAGTAATAAAGAGCCAGAGGTGCATTGAACCCATAATTAAGGAAGCGTCCTCGACAAGCTTCATGCAAATCCCATACAACACACGAACGTGGGAGAAAACAGTCTATTTGAGAAAAGAGAATAGACAAAGAGAGATAGAGGCTAAAGAACATAGAGCGGAGTTCACAGAGGTAACATAGACCATTAAAACTCAACAAATGTTCGACACTCACCGCCATGGCACCACCAAAGAAAGCAGAATAAAGCTAGAGTGCCAGACAACCCAGAGTTAGAACCAGGTCATAGGTACAATTGGGAGAAGGTGAACAACAATCGTCGAAGATCGTTAATATCAATGAAATCACATCCCCAGACACTACACCAGTAAACCCCACACCTGTAGTGGAAGAAACCCAACAACCAACACCGAAGGGTATGAATATAGATAGACCGACAAAGGTACATGGGCAATAGAACCAGAATGCAGAAACCCTAAAGGAGGTGCAACAGAGAACACTAACACATCTCCGAGATTCAATGGAACGATGATGAATCAGGAAGAAACAATCGAACCAGACAAGTATCAAACCACCGTGTCAGACCAACCACCGAAAGGACCAGTCGAAGATGTCACATGTTGGTCAGAATGGTATTCCAAAACACAACCGGGAGCCGCTGGAACCTCGAGCCAGCCACCAACACCGAAGAAATACAAGAAATAGGTACCTAGGTCACCTCGCAAGAAACCCATCACAACCCTTGTTCTACCACATATACTAGATGGGGTACAGGTGAAACCAGACCTGTTGGGTCATATAAAGAAGCTCAAATATTCGGATCACGACGTAGCAAACACAGACAAGTTTCTAGAATTTGCAAAGAGAGTATACTTGGAGACTATAGGCATAAATCTGATTGGGGAACCGATTGATCAACCACTCCAAGGGAAAACAGGGTTGGAGAAAACAAAAATTTTAGGTCTGTTGGATCTACCACATTTTGGCAGAGGTCAGTACACAAGAGGGTGCGTCAAACAAATGTTAGCAGTCACACATGGTGAAGACATTTGGTTGGATAAGCTCATCTCCATAGACGTAGAACTTATTGCACACATCACAGGGTTGCCATCTTGGGGCATGGATCCCGCATAATTTCTGAATGACAAGATAAAGGAGAAAGTGGTTGCAGAGGAGATGAAGAAGAAATATGATACTGATAGGGGGACATGAGGCATCATCATCAAGAGGATCAATGATGTCGCAACACAAATGGGAGAAAAATTATTAGCTTGTAAATTGCCGAGAAAATGCTGCAAGGAAGAAGTTCTAGCCGAAGTTTTCGGAGTTGCAGCTCAATGCGCTGAGGGCACCACAATGAGCTGGGCACCCTATCTCTTGAACTTGTTCCTGGATGATTGTAAATATGCGAAGGACCTCGGAACAAAATTTCACTATTCATGGCCAATCATGTTGATAACGATCGTAGGATGGAAGGAAACGAGTTACACATTCTTCAGCACTAGAACCAAGCTGAATTAAAGAGAGAGGTATTTATCACTTGGCATCATGCCATATGACAAACACAATAAAATGAACACAACTATATTTGAAGGATACCTTCACGACCTGCAGGAAGCCATCTCCAAGATATGGAGGATCACACCACAGGTTGTTGCACAATATCATGACATCACCAACTTTAAGGCCACACGACATGCGATGTGGATACAGGTGCGGAAGGACCCTGATAAGAAGTGGCTAAAAATGCGCTATTGTATCATGAGAGGAGACATTGATATGGTGATCAAATACTGGGGAGATGAGTGGAAGATTCTAGTCCTCACCCAAGACTTGCCGGAAAGGACAATGGAAGAAGAGGCAGGGCAGGGAGAAATATAGCCTCAAGAAGTCCTAGTTCCCAAGAAACATAGGACGGGCCAGACAAAGCCAAAGMAAACAAACGAAGGCACAACTAAGACATGAAACTAGAAGGGGAAAAAGAACACTACGCAACCAACTCAAGTGCAGCAAAAACAGTCTGAGGCAGCGTAGGGGACCACAACAAGTCCCAACCCACAAGAACCAGGTGGGAATAAGAGGCCAGCCATGCATATAGGAGGAGCGCGCAAGAATATGAAGGTGAAAAGAACTCCTCCAGAGTATACTATCACAGACAACGATGGGGAAATGTTAGCCCGAACAGTCCATGATTGTCTAGCTGAGGATTTTGACAATGCTGCGCACCACAGGGACAGAATTCAAGAGGAGCTAGAAAACATGCAGCAGTTTCTCAAGCAAATTGGGGAAGTACAGACAGCAGGCAACAACACAGGAACATGGCCATCAACACCGTAGACAGAGGAAAGAGTGGAAGACAAAGAACGAGATCCAGTCCATATAATACTGTAGACGAACGAAACATTCCACATCACACCCAGTATGCTACGCATGGATGAGATCATGGGGAAAACACCCCTGAAGGACTTAAGCCAAATCCAATTGGTATTTCCGCAGATACCATCTAAGGATCTACACAAGTTGCAGGTCAGCATAAACCATGAGGTACAGTCTCGTGCACGCAAAGACTTAGCCAAATTGCAACTAGCAACAGAAAAGTGGGACACGCTAGAAATCATTTGGAGCAGGCTAAGTTTGAGAACCAAGAGGAAAAGGAGCACCTGAAAGGATTGGAGCAGAAAGTGGTAGGAACTTACAAAAAGATCCCAAAAGCCATGCAGGGGGATGAAATCATAGCAGCAGAAAATATTTGTCAGATTGCATAAGAAATTGATCAATACCCGAAGAAGATCGAGAATCTCCGAGAACAACTCACACCCAAGACTCCACCAATAGTAAAGGAGAAAAGGAAGCAGGAAGATGTAGAACAACTACAGGATATAGAGCGACATGTTATCACAACTGTTGACTTGTTCTACAATGAAACACAACTTTTGAAAAAGCTGGAGGAGGACCAGAAAATCCAGAAGTGGGATAAGAAAGAATAAAGGATAAGCACAACTATCCAAGACCTTAAGCAGAGGCAAAAGACAATTTTCATTGTGAAGCACATCAAAGGGGCGCAGGACATGAATAAATTGCAGGCAGAACTCACCACTGCACAAACACAGAATAAGGAGCATCATGCTCAAATGGAACCGTTCCAAGAGAGGGTAGTAGAAGTCCTGGCATAAGTAGAGGAAGCCAAAACACATATAGCACAGACCCATGAAAAGTGCACAGAATTGGTCAGGGACGAAATTGTAGCCTAGATAGTGGGCACACTCAAGGAGAAAACTGTGCAGGTGCAGACACAAGTAGCAGAGCTCAAGGAAAAGTTCTAGGCGGTCACCAGGGAGATCAAAGAATTGTGTTAGGTGGCTCAGGACGAGCCACATGTCAGTGTTGGAGGCCTAATGGAAGCAGACCAAAGTAGAAAAGCAAGGCGATTTTGGGAAAGAAAGCATGCACAATGAAAGAGAAATATGGAAGGAAGAACAACATGCGTGCATGCAGGGAAGACCTAACGATGGTAGGGTTAGGGTTTTGGTAATATATTGTAACAACTGAAAATATATAAATATCGATACTTAGGTATCACAGGGGGTTCGGTTTGATTGAGAGTATTATCGAGTTTAGATAGTTATCTATGAGTTGATGCGATATGTAATATTTTGTTGTATGATCTACCTTTTTAAGTTTTTGAGCTGAAGGAGATGAAGAAGGGAAGATATTGAGGGTTGGATCGTAGGCTAAGGAGCCTGGTGCGATCTAGTCCACCACATATAGGTCTTACCCGACGGAGAAGAATTGTAAAGAACACGACGCTGTAGAGACAAAAATACTATAATAAAAGAGTCGAGAGCCATATATTTGTGGACGTATCCCAGGAGGGGGTGAACCATGGTAACATTTATGTTATGTGATGAATGCATGCATATCTTTATCGTCTTTCAGTAATTATTGTTATGTTTAATGAATGATTTGCTATATTTCTTACTGATTCGCAAATGACAATATATTATGTTTACAAGTTATGATGGTAGCTCAATATACAGTTATCTTATCTCGCACTCAATCCTAGGTTGTAAACACTTGAGTATTACAACCACCCATTAAAGCTATCTTGGGTGAGACTACATAGCGCATTTTTTGTGTTGTGTTGCCTTCTAGTTTACCAGGAGGGCCGATATTTTTAGAGGCTTTGTTGGAAACCCGAATAGACATGAACCCTGGGTCACTCAGTATAGACTTAGACATAATAGAAGAGTTAAACCAACAATTATCAACTTATCACACTTCTCTTTTTTCTCTCTATGTTCCCCTCTTTTCCTAGACCTCCTAGGTCCTTATTTATACTACTTTATAGGATTATAACAATTACAATGTTTGTCAAAAACCCTAACCTTATCACAGTTAGGCCTATCTGCATGAGTGCCACATTTCATTTCCTCTTGCATGCTACTTTTCCTTCTTTTTCTGCATGCTGCTTTCTTGCCACCTATTGCGCGCGGTCCAAAAATAGGTCTTTCTCTCCAAAAATGGGCATGTTCCCCAAAAAACTCTTTCTCCCAAAAATAGGTTTACGCCCAAAATATACTTTCTTCCCAAAACAAGCCTACACCTAACAGGCCCCCAACACTGACATATGGCTCATCTCGAGCCATTCATGTGGTGCACATCCCCTGTACAACCTTTTCCAAGATGTGGAACTTCTCTGCTAGTTTCTTTCCTTTTTCCTTCACCTGCGCAACTTTATCTGTTAGCTCCTTGACCATCTGCATTGTTATTTGTTCTTGTAGAAATGATGCACTTTCAGAATGTCCCTGACCATCCTTGTCTTCTCTTCCTCCAACTGCACCATTATGTCTTCTTCTTATTCTTGGAGGGGCTCTAACTGGGCTTGTCTTTCTTGCTTATTGATCTGCGTTGTTTTTAACTCTGTCTTTAGGGTCTTCATCTCCTGGGTTCCCTTCAAGTGCTTGGTAATAGTCATGGTTTTATGTCACTGCTTCAACTCCTGTATGGAATCATTTATTTTCTCCTTTTTTTGGTCCAACTATTGGATCTTTTCATCCTCTTCCAAAATGGTCCAAATATGCACAGTTCTGTCAAACAATTATGTGACTTCCCTTGCTTCCCTTTCCTTCTCTTTTATTTGGAGTGCGTATTGTTGTTCTCTTTTCTCTTTTAGCTCTTCGATTTCCTATCTATATCCGTCAATCATCTACAAAATGATATTTATCTTTTCCTATGCACTCCTATCTGGTGCTTGCGCGCTATTTGGAATGCATTTGTATACTGTTGTTAGCCCATGCTCTAGCTTTTCAGTGTGTTTTTTTTAATCCTCCTTCTCCAAGGTCAACTAGTCACAGGTGATCTGTAACATTTCTATGACCCTCCTACCAACCTCCAAGTTAGTGGCATCCATGTAGGCTCTGGATTGTACTTCTTGCATTATACTAGCCAGGAGCCTGTATAGTGCCTTTGTGGGTATCTTCACCATGACTACCTAAAAATGGTCAATGTCCCCCATGGGTTTTTGTGTAGTCTCTTGATCCATTCTAACCATTTTTTGTGTGACAGTGAATGTATCCCTGCCTTGCACTACTATCTAAATTGTCTTTTATCCTTCTTTTTGCACAGGGGGTCGTTGTGTCTGTTCATGTTGCTACGCTGTGGCCTGCGGTACTACATGAATTCATAGTTGTTGTATATTTTCATGGAATTATATGCATTTGGACATGATCTCTTCTCTCTATGCTTCTGTAGCACAGACCACCTCTTCCTTCCTATCCTGGACCTTGTCCGCCACAAACTCAACATCATCCTCTATCAAGGTGATCTGTGAGTCCTCCTTGGTGTACTTCATATTTTTTCATGTCTCCTATACCCGCGTTTTCTTTCTTTTTTTCTACGAGGGTTGCACCCCACTTGTTTTTGCATGTGCCCTTTCCTTGTTAGCCTGAGATGTGTCCCCCTTTTTTGAATCCTACTGAATGTTCTTCATGGGCACCGTTGTTGTCCTCCTTGGTATCTTTTTCACTATGCTTCTTCCCAACGCCTAAGTGCACGTTGCAACCTTCATAGTGTTATCAGCTGGGCTATTTGTCTTTGCTGAAGGACCTGCTTCGAATTTCCCCTTAGGTTTGGTTGATTGCATTGTGACTAGCCTTGTTGTTGGTTTTTCTACTAGCATATTCCATTGCGCTGGATAGTCTTTGATTATCCAGTCAATATCTTCCCTTGTGATGTAGTATTTCATATCTATCTGCTCCTTCTTTCGATTCCTTGTGGCCTGGATCCACATGTGGTTCCTGGATGCCTTAAACCTGGATATCACTTCAGTTTCTTGCAACACTTCCACAAGAATTCACCACACATTGGTTGTGCGCTGTTGTATCTCTTCTACAAGAATCACAAACATTGTGCTATTTTCCTATTGATTTTTATTGTCCTTCGCCTACCAGAAGGATTCATAACTAACTACATAGCACTTCCCTTTCCTATCGATAAAGGTTGAAAATTTTGGCTCCTGCCATCTTGCCAAAGCTATGAGGATAATGAGCCAAGAATAATGGAACTCGGTTCCATTATCTCGTGCATATCTGAACTCAATCAAGATCTGGTTCAGGAGGTATGCCACCCAACTGAACATTACTCCCTTTGCGCACTATGTGGCGACTATGATGACTCTTGTTGGAGCCTCTTATTTTCTACACTTCCTCAGCAACTTGTAAGCCATGAGATTGCTAGAAAACCTTGTCATGTTATCATTGATATCTCTAAGCACAATGCTCTTGTTTCCTCTGCTGGTACCAAATTGTGCCTTAACTAGCTCGGTGATCTCCTTCTTGTGTGCTTTATTGTCCAAGTATTCCTCTGGTTGTGTGCCCACTGTGGGTAATCTCATAATTTTTGCAATCAATACCACATCGAGGTGTACCAACCTATCCATCCAAAGGATGCCACCATGTACCCAGGCTAGTAACTATTTGATTCAAAGCCCAAAATTTTTACTGCGCCCGAAGTGCGGTATGTCCAAGAGGTTCATTATCCCGGAGTTGTAAAGCCCTGCTATCCACTGCGCGAGCTCCATGATTGGTTTTCCTAGGGGTCCAATTTCCCCTGTGTTCGCTAGGTATGCTTCCTTAACCAAATCTGGGAATTTGGTTGCATTGTGCATATCATGGTATGAGTACCTTAGTTTAGGTACTTTTCAAAACATGTCCTCCATAGTGACCACTGTGTCTAAGAGGTAGGGAAGTGTAATTTATGTGGCGTACTGCACCTCTCTTTTCTTCCCGACAACAGATGGTCCTGCTTCTATTGCTTCTGTGTCATATTATTTCCCTTTGGAGTCTGGTTGGTTGGTGATGTCCTCGACCAAAACCTCCTCTTTTTCATGGCCCTGTTGTTGACCCTTCATTTCATCCTGTTTATCCAGTGTTTTTGGATTAGGGTTTGCAATACCATATCAGGTCTGAGAACTATACCCTACCTCCCCTTGTGCCGTTGTCGATGTTTCCTCCTCAACCCTTGCCTGGCTGAGTGAATCTTTCTCGGAAGTGGTGACATATTCTAGCTCGACAACGTTCTTGGTATCCACCATTATATCCTTTCTCCTTTGGCCTTGTTGAGTAACCCAAACATACTAGCCTGGAGCGCCAAAATTTGGTGGTGTCATGTTTTATCTGATTCAAAAACTTGCTCTCTTCTTTGCACAATTATATATAGGGAGCGCACTTGTATCTTGATATGAGATAAAAAATCACTAGGTGTCGAGCTAACATGTGCCTTCCGCACTTTATAGACCCGGTTGTAATTGTTTTTCACTTTTTCTGTGCATTTGCGCCGAGTCCAATTTTTCCTACGCGTTGTCTTTCTGTGTTGTCATAGTAATTGTTGCGCGAGACTTTTTTCACACTTTCCTGTTGTTCAGTCAACTTCTACCTCTTTTTGTATTTTTCTTCTTTTTCTGTTTTTGTATTCCTTTTTCTTCTTTTTCCACTTTTGTTTATTTCCTAATATCTACTATAGTACACTATATACATGACTTTATTTCTACGTTGTAACTTTTTAAGAGTAACTTAGTAGGTCAAATTTCCTTGTACAGTTTCAATCAACTACCGTTGACCATTCCTTTTAGTTATGTTCCTCTCAAATCCTTTAGCTACACATATCCCCCATCTATGACAGTCTTTAGTTCATATGGTCCTAGCCAATGCATTCTGAACTTACCAGGGTGTTGCAAAAATTTGTTGTCATAGAGAAGAACTAGGTCTCCCTCCTTAAAGATTTTGTTTTTAACGTGTTTGTCATGCTAGGATTTGTCCCTTGATTTCTATACTTCTTGGTGAAATCCTTCCATAATCTCATCCTTTTCCATTTCCATTAGTTGACTTAACCTCTCCTGTACTTCACCCCTTTCTATCATGTTGGTAATTGCTACTACGTGCAGATTGGTTACCAGAAATTCCAATGGAACCACTTCTTCCTATCCATACACCAATCTGAATGGTGTCTGTCGTGTCATATTCTTGCATGTGGTCCTATATGCCCATAATATTGCTGGTATTTTCAAGTCCCAATCATCCCTATCAACATTGCAGATCTTAGTCAATGCATTTTCCAAGATCTTATTGAAAGATTCTATTGTCCCATTTGCCTAAGGATGATATGGTGTACTCTTCTGGTGATATACTTCAAAATCCTCAGTCATAGCCTTGATGGTATTATTAATAAAATGTTTTCCTTGGTCACTCATCAAAATCATGAGACATCCAAATCTGGTGATCACATGCTCAAATAAGAAGTGTGTTGTTGTCTCTGTGCTACAATCTTTGATTGATGATGCTTATGTCCATATTGTTAAGTATTCAGTCGCATTAATGATATATCTAGCTCCTAACATTCTTGCTCGTGGATTAATAGGTTTGAAAAAATCTATTTCCCATTTGTCAAATACCTACATAGTTACTTGTGGTCTTAGGGGCATCTCATCCCTTCTGTTGGTTTTTCCAACCCTCTAACAAACATCACAGTTATAGAAATATTCATTGACATCTTTATGAACTATTGGCCACCATAATCCTGTGCGTGATACCTTCTGTGTGATCACTTTTCCTGCATAGTGTCCTCCAACTATACCTTCATGAGATTCTACTAAAACCTTGGGTCATTTATGTTCCAATACACACCTTCTCAAAATTCTATCTACGCCCATCTTGTATAAATGACCTGCAATGAATTGATAGTACACAACTCTAAATACCAGGTTTTTATTCTATGCGGTACTAAAGTTTTGTGGCACAACTCTTGTACTTAAGTATTCAATAATATCAGCGAAGTATTCATCATCTTCCTGTATTGAAAATAATTTTGCATCAGGGAAGTTGTCTTCCAAGTTAGTAGGTTCTTCTCCATTGGTTACCCTTGACAGGTGATTAGGTCCTGCATTCAACTTCCCTGGTTTGACTATTACTTCAAAATCAAATTCTTGTAATAATAACAACCATCTACAGATCCCCCCCCCCCAAAACACTGGCTTGTTTACTATATATTTGAGGGCATAATGATATGTGAACATTTTAAAGTGATTACCCAATAAATAATGCCTAAATGTTTGAAGTGCATATACCATGGCTATGCGTTCTCTTTCTGTGGTGTTGTAGTTCTGCTCCAATTCTAACAACTTCCTTCTTGCAAAGGCTATAGGATGGTCTAAGTCCCTTGCTCCTGGCTGCACCAGATATGCTCCAAGTGATATTGATGATGCATCTATGTGCACATGAAATGTATTTTCCCAATCTGGAAATACTAATATAGGTGTTGTCACCATATTTTCCTTTAGAGTGTCTAATACTTATTGACAATCCTCATTCCACTGAAATATGGTGTCCTTCTTTAATAATTTTTCCATTGGTGCAGTAATCTGCGCATACCCCTTTATAAACTTCTTGTAGTAGCATGTATGTCCTAGTGTTTCTCTTAACTGACACACAGATTTTAGTGGTGGTAAATTCACAATGACTACAATCTTAGCAGGGTCAACTAGTAAACCCTGTTTACACACTATATGTCCCAAAAATATCCCAAAAGGTGTACCAAAATGCATTTATTGATGTTTAATGATATTTGACATTGCCTGCATCTTTCCAACATTAGTCTTAAAACTTCTACATGGTCTTTCAAGAGACTATACACAGTCCAATCATTTAGATATACTTCTAGAAATTGATGTATGAATTCCTTAAAAGAAACTATGACTACCCTTGAAAAGATAGTTGGTGCATTCTTCAATCCAAAGGTAGTGAATGTATATTGGTAGGATCCCCATTTTGTAGAAAAATTAGTCTTATACTTGTCCTCTAAAGCTATTTTAATCTAATGGTATCCTGAGAATCTATCTGTGAATGAATATGCTTCCTAGCCTCCCACATTCTCCAAGACCTCATCTGTAAAAGGGGTAGGGAAAGAGTCATATAAGAGAGAATCATTGATTTCCCTCAAATCTACACAAATCCTTATCCCCCCTTTCCTTTTTCTTGGACTACCATGGGGATGATCCATTCAAATTCCTCTATTGGTTCTATAATGCCAACTTCCAACATTCGGTCAATTTCCGCTTTCATTTTCTTCTTATACATTGGATTCAGTCTATAAGGTCTTTATCTGACATGTCTAGCCTCGGGTTTAAGGGGTATATTCATCTCACCTAGATCCCCTTCTATTCATTCCATCTCTGTAAAGGTTTTTGGAAACATGTCACTTTATTCACACAATAACTATATTATTCTTTCTAATGTTTGTTCATCCCAATAGTCTCCAATACTTTCCATTTTATGATTGTCATTCATCCCAATGTTGAATTTATTAAATTTGATTAGTGTAGAAAATTCCTCTGACTCTAGAGATGGACCTTCCACCTCTCTCTCTCCTTCAATCTCTATGATCTTAATGTTGCGTGCATCATCTTCATTTGGTGCTTCATCTTCGACATGATAGAATGAGAGTAACTCTTTGATTGTGTGGTTGTTTTGCTGTTGTTATCATGTTATGATTTCGACCTCTGGTTCATAAAAAAATATCACTCCCCTTATCAGCTTCATTGTTGAATCAATGTTGGGGTTCTCATGCTCGTATGACAAGGTTACTACAAAATTTTGTTGTAATCCTATCCATTCTGCAATGCCTCTATACATCTCATGATCTATGTACCAGTTCATTGGGATCCGTTCCATTGTATGAATAAAGTGATGAGGCCATTCCTCTGGTGGTGTCATCTTCCATTGTGTTCTGCACTTTTCCAAGTGTTCAACTGGTGTTCCTTACCTATCATACTTCTTCACTGTATTTCTCCCTTGTTCTGTGCCAAATCTAATGTGCAATAGTCATTTACAATGATACCAGTCCCGTATTGTTTCTTTGTGTGCACCCCACCATATTGCAGGTGTTTCCTTGAGTGCAATATCTAGGGATAACAACCTCTTATTTTCCAACACTTCCTCATATTTTTTCAAGAATTCCTCTAAGTCATTTAGCCCATGAAAACTGGGAGGTTCTCTTATCTCTATACCAACCCATCTTACTACGTAGTCTATTCTTGCACACCTCCTTGTGGAAACTTCATGTAATCGTGGTTGCCAATTCTCCAAACTTGTGTCTGAGTCGTAAACACATGATGTAATTCTTCTCCAAATGAGTACCCCATCTACGGTTGGGTTGACACAATCCTCTTCTCGTACAATGGTTCTATACAATTGGATTATTTCTTCTAAATCCAAACAAGTCGCCTCTACAAACCTTTCTCCTTCTGAAGGATCCAATAGTGAAATGACTCTATATTCACCGATTCAAAATTCATTTTCCTTGCCTTCAGGTTGATTATAGCCTGGTTATCAAATTCCTAATCCAATCCAAGTAATGTTGGGTAAGGTTTTGTGCCATATACTATCTCTATCACTTCAAAATATGCCATAATGCACACTCCATCCAAATATACTGTCTCAAAGGTTACTTCAAGTGTGGTAATAGTGAGTTCACAAATACATGCCTATGTTATATGTCAGTAATTGCATATTTCAACTTACCTTTCAGATGTTTGAACCTATGGTCAATATTCCAAACAGACTCACTTGGTTTCTGGATGATTTCAATCATTTCATTCATGTACTGGTCTTCTGAGCTTGGATTCTGAAATTCGTTTACCAATAGTTTTTTCACATTTGTGATAGTCTTTGGTACTCCTTATGGACTGTTTACATCCAGTCTCATGTACCAGTGCAATGCATGGTCTCTTAGTGTGATAGCTAACTGCGCAAGCTTTGTATCCTCATCTTTGATCTACTTTTCTTTCCATATCTTCTCACAGATGAATAAATTCTTTTCAGGGTCCTATGATGCCTCTCCTTGAAATTATGGTAATATGATTGTGGGATCATGTCCTACCATTTTGAACTATGTTGAGCTAGTGCCTCCACGTGGTGTAGACAATTGAATGTTACTTCCTGAACTTTCTCCCCCAGTTGATTTTCCTTGATTGGATCCCTGTCCTATTGTTCTTATTCCACTAAATTTATTTGTTTAAACATTGGTGTTCTTTTGGGTATATTAGTCACACATGGGGTTGTAGGTTCCACACTAGCGATGATCTGGATTGGAGTTCTGCCTTCTATTCCTGACCTTGGAACTATTTTTTTCCTTTTGTATGTTGTGCGCAGAATTTTCTCAATCTGATCAATAGCTTGGAGATCCTCTACCTCTTCTTCATCACTCACCAATCCCTCTCTGTCAGCTATGACTCTCTTCTTTTTATTCATTTTATATTGGTAAGGTATTCTGCTACGCATATTCCCATCCTTTTCCATTATCTTCTTTATCTGGTCCTCTTCCATCATGATTGGGTCCATGGCCTCCTTCTTCTTTCCCTTATCCATCTCCCTATCCATATCTCAACCTCCTATCAATGCTTCCCCCCCTTCCCCCATGCATGCATGGAAGTTTAGTTGTCTGATTCCATGGTGATCACACCATTATCATACAATAAAATATTGATTGAAGTATACAATGATAAGATGTACCTACCTCTAGGTCCCTTTAGAAAATCCTTCTCTGTTGCAGTGTAGGACATTGAGGTATCTACTACAAATTCTATGATAAACCCTACAAAAATACTATCTAACCAAAAATCTACTGCGCACATGAATTTTTTATTAACTTTCTATAACTACACTATCTCCACACGATTCCACTCTAGATGTCTGATCTGATTTGTAGGGTGGTTTTCTTTTAACCTCAATAACCACTCCTGCAAAAAATGTGATAAATCACATAAAAATACCTCATGTAAGTTGCTAAACACGTATTTGTCGAGATATTTGCGTGGTGTCAACTTAGGGTTTTTGTTGTCCTTCTGTGCAAACTCAATTTCCTTTGTTCTCAAACATATTTCAATCTCCTCTTTCATTGGATTCTATGACCTGAACATTCCCTTCTATACTTTCATCCTCCATGCTTTGCTTCCAAAAATTCCGTCCACTCAATCCTGCTCAGTTCCATCCAGCAATAGAACCATTTGTTGATTTACATTCTTTGAATGACCCATGTTCTGATCTCAAACATGTTTCCAAAACAACCCTCAAAACTATTGGCCCTCCTGGTAAACTAGAAGGAAACGCTGTGCACAGGGTGCACAACACAGTCTCACCTGAGATAAATTTTATGGGGGACTGAAATACTCAGGTGTTTGTAGTCTAGGAATGAGTAGGGATTGTGGTTGGGTTCTTTCTTTCCTTATGTGTTATCCTTGTTAATTTTTGGTGTATAAATATGTTCAATATATATCTTACACTCATTTAAATGTCAATCCGGGATTCGTAATCAAAAGAGTCGTTAAACTATATGTGCCGAGAACATGTAACCTACCTAAGTTTGTTGCATATAGGAAATAATTAATAACATAAAAATTTGTTTCTAAGATTTCTAAATACTTCAAATATCTTTGAACTTAGAAGAGAAAATTGATAATGAAACTTAAACAAACAACCAATCAAAGAGATGTTTTCCTAAAGAAACAAGTCTTGTTCATTTCAGGCTCATGAATTAAAGGGATGAACTTTAAGAAGCTTGTCTCCTATAGCAATCAAAACAGTAAATAGCAATCAATTCCAATCACTCTCGAAATCAAAACCAACTCCAGCTTCATGTAATTCAATCAAACCAGCACAAGGAGTATTCAATGTAACTGAAAGAATTTATTGCAAAGCATGAAAATGAGATATAAAGTCTTCTGGTTCCTTGATATACTAAATCTACTGCAATCATAAACTCAAGATACCAATTCCACACTTCAAATCATTAAATGGAAATCTTCAACATATGAGAATGAAATGTCTATTCGATCTAACACGTTCTTATTCACACCAATCCAAAAATGATTAACTCAATGCTGAAACTTCAAAAGTAAATTAAATATCAATCACACACACACACTATTGTAAAATATCCACACAAACAAACAGAACGTATACAAGGAGGTTTACCTTAGTTGGGGTGGTGGGCCCTTTCCGAACCAACAAGGAACCTCTTAAGAAAGTAATAGACTAAAATTTTTCACCCACGTTCAAGAATTGACATAAAACATCTTCTGCATTAATTCAACTAGTAAATTGGATCAACAATCTTTTACTTCATACATAAAAACGATAGATATCATCTGGTTCTGACAGTATACTTCGTTACATTCTCTATATCCCATTTTCTATCATCTATACAACATTCCTTATATAAGGTAAGCTGATACTATCAATATCTACGGATAAACACTAAACAGTTTGAGAATTTTTACAATTAAGATTTACATCGAATTTCTAGGAATCGACTCCATCCTCATGACACGAAGTGCATGAGCGATGGAGTCTCTTATAACTTGAAAACTGATTTAGGCGCTTCCATTCAACTGTCTTCTCGAAATCTTCACCATCATTCTGGTCCAACTGGTGCATTCTAGAAACTGAGGTTCTGGTACTGGATTGCACACAGTCGCGAGTTTGGTACTGAAATGGATGCAGAGCAGGTAGTACCGGTATAGCGCACGACTTGGTACTGGAATGGATTTGGTATTGGATCAAAATTGCCTTGGGTACCGGAATGGATTTGGTACCAGATTGCACGGTGTCTGGTAGTGCCGGATAGACTGCTCATAACTCAAACCATTAGGACTATACAAAATAAAACACTTTAATCGAATTAATTTAAGAAAGTTAAGCAAAACATACTTTAAATCATCAATTACCTCTTATGATCATGAACATGGCCATTAGGTATGTGTATAGGAGGGAATAGTCCAGTATAGGCTAATATCATAGGCAAAAAGGGTTTAGATACAGGGTAAGATAGGGTATTATCTATGTCAAAATAGGGACTCAACATTTCCCCCATGCTGAAGGTGTTGCATGTCCTCATGCAACATTATCAAAAACTGATACCCAAAAACTTTCTGCACAATTGGACCCTTCTCTGTTATTCCTCAGATTGCAGGATGTTAAAACTAGAAGCTTCACTCTTCAATTCCTTCTTGATCACCCTAGTGTAATGGATCAATCGTAAGACCTTGTTAAGTTTGTCAGAGACCTATGCATGTTGTTCCTTCAATTCTGCATTCTCTGCCTTGATATGCCTATCCAATATTTTGTATTCTTCAACTTTTTGCTTCAATCTCTCAATCTCTGTTAACAATGTTTGTTTGTTCAGGGACTTGTCTAGGCTAGGGGTGAGCGTTTCCTTAGCTACCATTTCCTAAGCTTCTTTTTCTTTCCTCAAATCCCTCCAAGTTTTTGTTACCAACCCTTCCATCTCACTTATTGTTACCAACCCTTCTGTTTCGCTTGTGGTAGCTCCACATCCACTTCCTTTTTTTGGAGAACTCAGAATATCCATGGGTTCTCCTTGAGGAGAAGGTATGTTTGGATTTTTTGCTTGCCTAGCCATACTTCTGGTGGTCCTTTATATGGGTAGTGATACTTTCTTAGATTTGCTGACAGGGGTAGGAGTTTCTTCAAACAATTTCCTTTTCTTAGATTTGCTAACAGGGTTAGGCCTGGACACCTGTTCCTCCTGTGTTGACTTGACTTTTATCTTGTAGCCTTGAGTTGTGAATTCTGGGGTTTTCTTCTGCTGGCCAATCCATATTTCTATCCTGGAGGATTGAGGTGTAGGCTCTGGAACTTGTTCCTCCTTCCCTGGGGTTTGCTTCTGCTAGCCAATCCATATTTCTATCTTGGAGGATTGAGGTGTAGGCTCTAGAACTTGTTCCTCCTTCCCTTTTAGTTTCTTTTTATTTTTTCTCATCACCTTAGCAGTTTCCTTAAATTCACCAAGTTTCCTTAAATTCACCAACCGGTTTCTGGAAAGGCTGAGTAGCTTCAGGAATACTTTTCAATTCTTTAGGGGATTTCGGAGGGGGTTTTACAGTTGCCTCACGTAAAATCTCATGTTGATCTATCTCCTCCTTTCGTTTCTTACTCTGTGATAGTTGGTCTTTAGGGTGTAGGACCGAGCTAGATGCTTTAGCTTGTGCAAACTTTTTCTTTCTTTGAAAGTTGAGGTCAGGGGTCTTCTCTATTTGGCTGGCTGGTTCTAATGACATCTCCATGATTGTTTCAGGAATGCTTTCTGATCGACCTCCTATCTCCGAGTCTTCTTCTCATCTTTTATTCTTTTTAATAGAGGCAAGAATTACTTTCTGGGATTGGGTGGCCATCTTCTTCTTCAATGTAGTAGGTTCCCCTACAACAGAATTTTTTGTAACTAATTTTTCAATGGGCTGAGATGATATGGGCATAACAGTGCCTTCTTTACCTCCTGATGTCACCTTTCTATCTTTCTTTTCCTTTCTTCTTGAACCCTCACTGTGTGTCCCTGCCTCCTATGTCTCAACAGATTTAGATTTTTCTTGAGTGAAACTCTGTTGGAGTAATTTCTTCCAACTACCAACTTGTGTTTTTAAGGCTCTGTTATCACTGAAATTTCGTCCGCACAGGGCGACAAGAACTCCGCATCATCAGCACAGAAAAACAGTCATTCATGGCACAAGGATTAACTCCACAGCACAACAAAAGGGCCAAAACTATACAAAATTGGCTAAAAAATTAAAAAGCGCATCGCACCCATGGAAAACGCGCGCATGCGCGCTACATCTTCGTACATCGGGCGCATATGCGCGGCTGTGGAGTACAAAACCCGCGCACCTGCCAAACGGCGCATTTATGAAGTTGGTCGGCCTCCCAACCACTATTGGATCGGCTCCCAATTCGATTTGACATCAAATCCGAGCTCAATCTACGGGGAAGGCTGGTCAAAGACCTAAGGGTGCCCTAAAGAGCCCCTTTTCACATTCAAAAGGGGTTGCACAATAGATCAAAGCTTGGCTATAAAAAGCCATGAATGACCATCATTTCTTCAAGGAATTCATTGTAATGTTATG
>ML777672.1:1599640-1622133 GCA_009831015.1 Picea engelmannii
TCAAATTATTATCTAAAGAAGCCGAATTTAAGTGGGATGATGAATGCCAAATATCTTTCGAAATTCTAAAACATAAATTGTCAACTACCCCTGTATTAAGAGGACCAAATTGGTCCCTTCCTTTTCATATCTGTACCGATGCCCCAAACACATCCCTTGGGGAAGTCCTTGGACAAAGAGAAAATCAAATGCCCTATGCTATTTACTTCGTCAGTAAAAATCTGTCTCCAGTTGAAGTTAATTATACGGTAGCAGAAAAAGAATTACTAGTTGTAGTCCATGCTATCAATAAATTTAGACACTATATTATAGGATATTAAGCTTTTGTACATACTGATCATTCAACCATCAAATTTTTAATGAACAAACCTATAACAAATCCTAGAGTTACACGATGGCTCTTATTATTACAAGTGTTTAATATCAACATTATTGATAGACCTGGTAAAGATAATCTTGTGGCTGATTTCTTATCTAGAATGATTCATCTGGGAGATAATGCACCAGTAGAAGATAAATTTCCTGATGAAAATTTATTTTCTATTTCTACATTCACTCCATGGTATGCAGATGTCGCTAACTATCTTGTGACAGGGAAGATGCCTCAGAAATTGTCTCCTAGAGAAAAACAGAAAGTAATTCAACTAAGTGCAAATTATATGTGGCACAATGATTGCCTCTACAAAACAGGACCAGATTTGGTGATCAGGAGATGTCTAAGGGAAGATGAAATTCATGATATTTTGTAAGCCTGCCATGATGGTCCTTTTGGAGGACACTTCACAGACAAGAGGACCGCTTACAAAGTTCTGCAATCTGGTTACTACTGGCCCCATATTTTCAGAGATGATAAAACCTATGTATCCAATTGTGATGAATGCCAACGCATGGGCAACCTTATTTCACGAGACCAAATGCCACTTCAAGCCCAAGTAGTTATTGAGCCTTTCGAGAAATGGGCATTAGATTTTGTAGGGCCCATTAACCCTGCATCTAAAAAGAAAAAGTATATACTTGTATGCACTGACTATGTGACTAAATGGGTTGAAGCAAAATCTTTACCAGCTGCAAGTGAACAATCAGTGGTAGATTTCCTTTTTAATGATATATTTACTAGATTTGGTGTACCGCGAGAAATTGTGACTGATCAGGGAACTCAATTTACCTCTCATCTAGTCAAAGCTGTTACAGAACAATACCAAATCAAACACATGAAATCTACACCCTACCATCCACAGGAAAATGGACAAGTAGAATCTACCAACAAATTTATTGAGTCCATTCTTACCAAAACAGTACAACTGCACCATAAGGATTGGGCTAACATATTATTACAAGCCTTATGGGATTACAGAATCACCTAGAGGAATATAACAGGACATACACCCTATGAGTTGGTGTATGGGAAGTAGGTGCTTCTTCCCATAGAATTCCAGATCAAAACCTTCAGGACTGCAGTACAAGTTGGCATGAACTTGGATGAAGCCCAACGACAAAGACTCTTGCAGCTTAATGAATTGGATGAAACCAGGCAGGAATCACTTCAAAGAACTACCCTCATTCAAGAACATAAAACAAAATGGCACGACAAGCATCTCAAAAAGAAAAAAATTCAACAAGGAGATTGGGCCCTATTGTATGACAGCAGATTCAAGAACTTCAAAGGTAAGTTAACCACCCATTGGATGGGACCTTATGAAATTGACACTGTCTACGATAATATTTCAATCAGGATAAAGACAATTTATGAACAACAGACACCACTACTTGTGAATGGTCACCGGTTGCGAGTTTACAACAAACCTCTGTCAAAAGAAGAATTCCTGACTCGTATACTACAGAATTCAGATATGAAGATGATCAGTAAGGAAGGAGACCCTCCTATTGATCCACATTGATTGATTGGTTTATTTGAAATTTTTGTACATAGGTGTGGATCTAATTTTGTTAATAAGATGAAGGTAACAAGAGATTCTTCCCTCCTTTTGTTTTACTTTTGCAATTTTTTTTCTTTTTTGTAAAGAAATTTATATAATTTATTTGATCCTCCACAGACTTGCTAAACATCAGTTTGTAGGCATCAACAATATTCTGTTCTGCTTTGGTACTAGAAATCTTTTTCTGGTCTGGTACCAATAGTCTGGTACCAGTAGTTTGGTACCAATCTGGTACCATAAGTCTTTCCTTATACAGTACTATCAAGACACATTACCTAATTGACAAAGCATACTATGCATACTTCAAAATCTTATGTCAATTAATCTGAAGTATGAAGCCATGCAAACAACCACTTAAGTTGGAACCAAGAATCCAAATGCAGTATCAAATGGCAGCCCTTGTGAAGCAATAATTTCTTTTGGTTCCGTTGACAACTAAAGGGAAGTATTTTAATTTCTTTTGGTTATGTTGCTAAGAAGTATTTAAATTTCTTTTGGTTCTGCTGCTGAGAAGTATTTTAATTTCTTTTGGTTATGTTTCTTAAAATAAAAATAAAAAGAGGGACACAATCTTTACCTGTGATTTCTCAAAGAACCATAATCCGCTTCAAAGACTAGAAGTTGCCTTTACCCAGTATTTCAGCATGATTTAAACGAAAAAATATATTAGCCTATAAGTAACTATCTCACCCTAACCAAACTTCAATAGTATTCATTGGATTATCTTATTAAAGAGTAACATATGAGTATATGAACACTCTCCACCATGGGCACACTACCAAAACTTTTATGGAAGAGGATGTACCAGTACCCTAAGGAAACTTTAGGTCATTCTCTTATGGACAAATTAGACAAAATTATACATCTGGATCACTCTAAAGAAATAATGTGCATAAAATTTTATTTTTCCTTCAGACAAATCTTTAAAAGACATCCAAAAGAAGAGTATATGCATTCCAACCCAATACCATCCCGGCCTGTAAAAAGGTTTTCAGATGAGCCTCCCCTGTCATTGTGAAAAAGTACTCTTTAATAAAAACCAAAATAGGTGACTATGGATAAGAAGCCTCTGATGGAAACAGGGTTTAAGAGACTAACCCTTCGGGATACTGAACAGGTCTGCTGGAAGTGGGTACCGGTTTGTGGTATGACTAGGCAAACCCATCAGGGTACTGAACAAGCCTGTTGGCAATGGGGCATTCTGCCTGGGGAAGGCACCTCTCACTAATTATCACAACTACCCCACCGGAGTATTGAACAGGCTTGCTGGCAGTGGGTTCTGGTTGAGAAATGTCTCATCTATACTTGTCTGATTGAAAAATTCACAAAAAGAGCAAAGGTCACTATTGGCTTTCATGAGATACAAACTCTAGATTAATCAGCAACATAATTACTTCAAGAAAATGTCCATTTGAGAATAACCCTAAGTCAACTTACCAGTATGACATCTAAAGCCTACATTACCTAAGAAGGAAACTTCTTAAGAGTGGATCCCTAACTAGGGAGTCTAATCTACTTATGCTGTGAAATTTATCTATAACATCCAATGATAGTAAATCTCTGAAGCAAGTTAGGTGGGATCTGTTCTTCTGGAAAACATATAAATATTCCCTGTTTCACTGATGAATGCTACCTTTGTCAATAATCCATCAAAAGAAGGGCAATTTCACTTTTTAGGTATTAGATCATATGCTAGGTTATAAATGTACTTCTAGAATTTGATTGGTTTCTTTTCCTCTTATCATCTTTTCTCCATTATGATATAAAATGTCGAATCTTCTTGTATACAAATATACAACATCTTCGGCATGGGGGAAGGTCAAAGAGCCCCTTTAGAACTTTTTTTCAAACTCACATGATCACCCTGCAGAATCAAATACAAAAGAAGATAAGCACAGAATAAAAGAAGTGCAGGATATTCCTGTACCAAGTTTTCAAGAAGCTTCAGTCTAAAAGGATGAATTCTGACAATTCACAAGCAGTCACAGATGTTATGGGTATTGATCATACAAAGGTAAAAGCAAAGGTAACATGGTATTTATTTTCCTATGCTCATAAAAATACAATAAGTATGAAAATGTATACTAGATCTTATGACCTTAGTATTAAAACCATGCACCTATCCCTCATACCCATATGCCTAAACTTAATCAATTCTCTCATAGCGCTCGAACATGGTTAAGGGAAAAATCACATCAAAATATGAAGCATGTCTAGTAATGATAAGCCACAAATATATTTTGTCCTTAAGCAATTCACAAACCTATCTTATGTCATGAACCATGATCCAACATCAAATTCACCACCCGAAAGTCCAATCAACTATCCCAAAATGATTCTTTGATACCCAACGTCTTGTCCTCATCATTACAGTAATGGGTAGAAATGAAATGCCTTATCTGGTGGTGAATCCATCCAGATAAGCCTCACCTGGTCATAAATTTTCCATGTGGCATCCTTATTTAAACTTACCATTCACATTATCAGCAACATCACCATATTCCCCCTTGTTGTGAGCTTTCTCCAGTCCTGAGCCTACTCCTTTCCGGTACCAAACCCTTACCCTCATCAATTGACTAAACCCTTGTGCTATAGCCCGATCCTTTTCTCACAACTTATAACGATGGTCGTTAGTAGACACGAACTGGTCTTCCAAATTTATAGGGAAACCGAGGAGTTCCAATTATGTCAAGAAAAATATGCTAGATCGGGATGGATGCCATTTCTGGAAAAATTCACAGGCTGGCACGAGAAGATATCTCATGAATTTATTCAAGGTTACGATGGGGAGATTGCACATATAGGCAATCTACAACTGACAATCAATGAAGCAACCTTAATGGAGGTCACGAGATTACCTAACAGAGGAGCCAAATACTTTAAAGGTGTAGGAATCAACAAGGAAATGTGCCAATGATTCTTGAAAGAAGATCATCAACACCCTGACTGGAAAAAGGGGATCCCTAGGAACTATATCAAGGAAGAGTATCATCCAATGATTACTAGTCTTCAACGATTCGTCACTTGTGAGGGCAGGTATGATGTGACCTTCATATATCATCTTAGGCTTCTATTACATTTTGAAGGAGGCCCTGAAATTGATTTCCCATATTTTCTATGGATAAGTTTGAACAAAATGGTAACAGGTGTTAAATCCATATCCAAAACTGAGAAGACTAGCATTTACCATCAAGGTCTCATTAAAATGCTAGTTTTACATGAACTTAGGAAACAAAGGCTTAGTTGGAAAACCCTTATCACTTAAAACCTTCCCACAGAAAAAAAACCTGTGGAGGAAACCCAACATGCTCCAAAGAAAAATAAGGAACCTCAAAAGAAAAAGAGCAAGAAGGATAAGACAACTCCACCATCATCTAGGGCAGCAAGCCAACATGAAAAAGCAGGGCCCTCTTCCACAATCAACAAGACTTTTAAAAGCTTCGAATCAAAAGGTAAAAACAAATTAGTAGAGGAGACTTCAATGGTGGTAGTTGAGAAAGAGGGCCATCAGGCAAAAATGATGAAGAAAGGGAAGCATAGCTCAGAAACTAAAAGTAAACAGTCTATGGCGCAATCCCCTATCACCATTTCACAATTAGAAAAGAATAAAAGGACGCCTGTGAGGACCCCTGATCATGTACCTCCTTGTAAAATAGCTACGAGGAGCATGGAAAAGAAGGGAAAAACAATAGTCAGTCCTCATACATAGGAAGATCCAATCAATCTTACCTCCCCTTCTGAGGATTTTTCAGTCCAAGATGACATCCCTAGTTTGACCAAGGAGCAAGCCACTATTACTTTATGTGGGATGAGGGAGGAAGACGAGGAAAGGGAGTGCATCTAGCCAGTAATGATGGAGTCAACAAAGACCTTGACAAAAGAACAAATGAATCAGCAAGGGCCCACCATCCAACAAAGACTTCAATAGTTGACCTGTTGAAGCAGCAAGGGCCCACCACCCAACAAAGGTCAGCATCTTCGTAGATTAGCATTAGCATTTGTTTTCAGTAGTGTAAACATTAAATTAGTTGAAGCTTTAACTCTGTTAGATGATAGCAGTACAACTTAGACTAGGATTTCCATTATATAATTGTTTAGAGATCTTTACTTGCTCTGTTTTTATGAATTTGGTTTTTAGAAATGAATGTTGGCAGTAGTGGTCAGAAATATTTGAAGGAGAACTAGTGAAGTCCAAAACAACACATTGTGAACCACAACATACTCACTATATTGACTATTGAACTACCCATGCTATGTCTTGATGATTGATGTGTGATTTCCCTTTTATAAGTGTGGATTGCATAGTTAGTTTTTTGGGTCAGATAACATAGTTGATTTTTCAAAAGACTCCATATCATACTTGCATGTGCCATAATGGAGTAGATAGCCTCTCTGTGAAAGACAACCAAAGTACATTGCAATTTTCTATTTTGATTTGTTTCCAGCATGCATAATCTAGCTAGTTCTATACTCGTGACATTAGAAATTACCTTTCTTACTGGTGTCTTGTAACTCTATTGATTACGAATCCCAGATTGATAATTAATGAGTGCATTATACTAAACATATAAGCAGCACAACAACCCCCATGCTAACTTCAACAATTCTCTCGGATGGATGAAGCATGGATAGAGGGTCGATGTTTGAGTACTGGATAAACGTAGGCTACGATAGAGTATCGGATGGGAGAAATATGCAAGGGATACGAAGGCACATGATTTATGTAGATGGTGTGAAAACAACGGTAAATAACACTCATCTGGATGGCAGAGCCATCCAGAGGAGCGTTTATGAATGGAAGTGTATATTACAATGATCATGTCAATAATTATGATGATATGGTGAGGCAGGTCAGATCCACTAATGGTTTACGGATTCGTGGGAAACTTGGTGTCAGACGATATTCATGGAAGGATGTGGTCATTATGATCGGGACTCGTGTATATGAAATCGACTAGGATCATTACTTGATATGCTATGATTCATGGTTCGTATCATTTCATATAGTACGTCAGCGAATCATAAGTTTATGGGGTTTATTTACCGGATAGACAGAGAGAATATGAGTTTTGGTCCGGTAAAAGACATCATGACCTTGCACTCTTAATATTTCATAGGACATTCTCTCTTTACGAAAGTGTGGTCGAGGATTTCATAAAGATTTGTGACAAAACAGGGGTATGTCATGATCCGAGAGAAATCAAATGTTCTAAATGCATATTTAGTCTAATTCCTTTAAATACCACGAAAAAAATGTTGAATCTGTATGTCCTATCACTAATAATTGGACAACAACTTGGGAACATGATGAAAGTTACCTGTCATATTCTTACCAGTACCGGATCGTCTGTGCGCAGAGTTGAAATTAGTACGGGATCATCTGAGTACCGGATTACCTGAGTGTTGTTTTTTCTGAATACTGGATCACCTGTGTGTAGAATTTGTAATTTACTATCGGAATAGCACAGGGTCCCTTCTATTATACCGGATAGGATCCGGTACTGGATAAGCACAACGAGATGAACATCTTTTCTGGTGCTTGAAAAAAATCGTTGACACAGATTCTGGTGGCAGTGATTTGTAGGAATAGTTGGTGTTATGTGATCAAATTTGACTGAAAAACCATGTAGTTACCAAAGTTTATAGAGGAATGATGCAAGAAAGCTCTATATCAGGAGGGTATTCTGTAATGACCAGTTACTAAGATGACATAACCCCTTTTCTTTTGGAACCAAGGTGATCACGCTTCTACTGGCATTTCCTCTTTTATTACAATAAAAATAATAATCCTAACTACTAGTTTTCTGTGGATTTTTATCGAGCCTAGATTAGTTAATGCTCACCAGTATTTTCAATTTTACAGAGTCTGAAAAACTTAAAGGAAAATCTCTATATTGTCTCGTGGATTTTTATCGAGCCCAGGCCATTTCCTGCTCGCCGATATTTTCAATTTTACAGAGTCTGAAAAACTTAAAGAAAACTCTCTATATTGTCCCATGGATTTTTATCGAGCCCGGGCCAGTTCCTGCTCGCCGGTGTTTTCAATTTTAAAGAGTTTAAAAAAATTAAAGAAGACTCTAGCTGTCCTCCTTATTTGTTTATCTACACGGGAACACAACCAATCCCCTTTTTGTTTTCTTTACTTTTGTTATTTATATCAGAGAAATAAAGAAAAAACTTCATCTAATGACACACCTATGTACAAAAATGAATTTATACAATTGAACTTACTGTGGTAGGTCAGCAGGAGGAGAAACCCTCTTGCTAATCAGTTGCATTTCGGAACTCTGAAAAACATTTTTGACAAAATCCTCCTTTGACAGAGGCTTGTGATAAACCTTCAGTCGATGCCCATTTACAACAAGGGGATTCTGATTTTCATCGATGGTCTTTATCCTTACTGAACCATTGTCATAAACTGTATCAACCTCATAGGGCCCCATCCATCTAGTAGATAATTTACCTTTACATTTTTTGAATCTTCTATCATATAGGAGGGCCCAATCACCTGTCTGGAAGGACCTTTGTAGAGCATCCTGTATTATCTCATCAAGCTCATTTAATTGTAATAGCCTTTGTTTTTGAGCTTCGTCCAGGTCCATCCCTAATTGCATGGAAGTTATGAAGGTTTTTACCTGAAACTCTATGGGCAATAGTACCTGTTTCCCATACACCAACTCATAAGGTGCATGGCCTGTTGTATTTGTCCAAGTTGTCCTATAGGCCCACAAGGCCTCGGGAAACCTATCAGCCCAGTCTTTGTGATGCAGCTGAACAGTCTTAGTGAGGATGGCCTCTATCACTTTGTTGGTTGATTCCACTTAGACATTAGCTTGGGGGTGATAGGGCGAAGACTTTCTGTGTTTGATGTTGTATTGTTCAATAAGATCCTTGACCAAATTTGAGGTGAATTGTGTCCCTTGGTCAGTGACTATCTCCCGAGGTACCCCAAAACGAGTGAAAATTTCCTCAAAGAGAAAGTCTACAATAGATTGTTCATTGGCTGAATACAAAGCCTTGGCTTCTACCCATTTTTTTACATAGTATGTGCAAACTAATATGTACTTATTTCTGTGGGACATGGGATTGATAGGTACTACAAAATCTAAGGCCCATTTTTCAAAGGGTTCGATCACTACTTAGGCTTGGAGTGGCATTTCGTCGACTACTGTGGAAATCATCGCAGCTGGCCACATATTTCTTTGCATCCTTGAAGATGGTTTCCCAATAACAACGAGACTGTAGGATTTTGTAAGTTGTCCTTTTTTCAGCAAAATGGCCTCCACATGGGCCATCATGGCAAGCTCTGAAGATATCCTGCATTTCGTCTTCCCATACCCATCTTTTGATTACCAAATCAGGTCCAGTTTGGTATAGGGTATCCTCATGCCACATATAATTGGCACTTAACTGAATAATTTTTTTTTTTCTTTGGATGTCATACTTTGAGGCAGCTTGTCGGTTACCAGATAATTGGCTACGTCTGCATACCAAGGGGTAGAGTAGAAATGGAAAATAATTTTTCGTCTAGAAAATCATCATCTACTGGAGTCCTATCACCTGTATGAATAAGTCTAGACAAGAAATCAACAACCAAGTTGTCTCTTCCAGGCCTATCTATGATAGTGATATTGAAATCTTGTAGTAACAACAACCATCTAGTCACTCTAGCATTTGTAACAGGTTTTTTCATTAGAAATCTGATAGTTGAGTGGTTAGTGTGCACAAAAACTTTGTATCCTGCTATATAGTGTCTAGACTTGTTGATGGCATGTACTACTGATAAAAATTATTTTTCTGTGACAATATAGTTTACTTCAGCAGGTGAGAGGTTCTTTCTAACAAAGTATATAGCATAAGGAATCTCCCCTTCCCTTTGTCCTAATACAACTCCCAAAGCAGTATCTGAGGCATCTGTGCAAATATGGAAAGGAAGACACCAGTTTAGACCTCTCAAAGCAGGGGCACTTGAAAGTTTTGTTTTTAAGATTTCAAAGGAGATTTGGCATTGCTCATCACAACAAAATTCAACATCTTTTGTTAGCAATTTGAAAAGGGGGGCAACTAGGTTTGTAAAATTTTGAATAAATCTCCTATAGTAGCCAATATGCCCTAAGAAACTTCTGATTTCCTTTTGTGAGCTAGGGATATTGATTTGGGAAATAATGTCGATCTTGGAAGGGTCCACTCTTATTCCTATACCAGAGAAGTGGTGACCTAGAAAAATTCCTTCAATGAGTAGCATTCTTGATTTTTCATGACTGAGTGAGAGGTTGGTCTCTTTACACCTAACCAGTACCTTCTCCAAATTATCCAATGCCTGTTGAAAATCATCCCCATATACCGTGAAATCGTCCATGTAGAACTCCACACAATCATTGGTTAAATCGGAGAAAATAGCCAAGACAACCCTTTGAAAGGTAGCAGGGGCGTTACGTAACCCAAAGGGGAGAACCCTATAGGCATAGGTTCCCCAAGGACAGGTGAATGTGGTCTTATCCTGATCTTCCGGTGAGATTTGTATTTGGTTGTAACCACTAAACCCATTCAGGAAAGAAAAATACTTCTTCCCAGACAAAGTGTTTAAGACCTGATCTATGAAAGGAAAAGGGAAGTAGTCCCTATAGGTGGCCTTGTTTGATTCTCAAAAGTCCACACAAATCCTCAATTTCTCGTTTTTCTTTGGTACAATAACTAATGGGGAGACACACTTGCTATCCGATATAGGGTAAATGAAATTGGCTTGTAGGAGTTTTTGAACTTCTTCTTTTACTATATCTTTCAAGGCTGGGTTCATTCTTCTTTGGGGCTGCCTGATAGGTCTGATCTGATCGTTAGTGTAAATATGATGCATACATGTGTCTGGGTGGATCCCTTTCATGTCAGAGTAATCCCATGCAAACGCATCAGATTTCCCTTGAATCATTTGTATCAACTTTTGTTGTTGTTCTGTTTCTAGGCTAACATTGATATATAAGGACTTTCCATGACTGATTTCAACAACTTGAACAACTGATTCTTTCCCTTCCTCTATTTGTGAAATAGTGGTTGTTGTAGCAGTGGAAAGATGCCAAATTTCTTGAAATTCAGGGCTAAATATGTATGTGTAGTTAGGGAAAGATTGAGGATAATCAATGCATGCTGAGTCAGCCAAGAATAGACTTAAGATTTGTTCTTCAGTTTGCTCTTGTACTCCTTTCACTTGTTCAAGTGTCAACATGGGCTGAGTGTAGTCCTTCTCCCCATAGGGATTCTCCAACCAGAGAGGAACTTCAGTGGCTGGTTGGGCAGGGGGATAAAGGATAAGTTTTTGACTTTGAGTGCCATTGGAGATTGTCATTTCTCCAGATCGACAACTAATGAATTCATCAGCAGTGGCTAACCAAGGTCGACCGAGTACTACTGGATGTCCTAGTTTGGGGGATTTGGGATGGATTACTAAGAAATCCACAGGGTATTCCCAAGAGGCCAATGTTACTGTTATATCATCTAAACTTCCTACTAGGGTGATGATTGATTTATCTGCAAGCTCCAACAAAGTTTGTGTTGGTATTAGGTGATCTAGTTGCAGTGTTTTCATAGTGTTTACTGACATCACATTTATTGTTGCCCCTAGATCAATCAAAGTGTTAGGTAAGGAAACACCATTGATTTCTATGGTTACCACTGGGTTCCTTGGATCACTATACTTAGATGGCATTTCTGTTATAAATTCGGATAACTTCCCTACCACTCGTATAACAAGAGGTTCCTTCTTCTTTCTCCATGGATTTTTAAGGCAAAGGTCCCTTACAATTTTAGAATAGATAGGCATGTCCTTAATGGCCTGTAGTAGTGGGATCTTTACACATATATTCCGGAGTTCAGTCTCTAGATTATGTTCTAGAGGTTCCTCAGTTTTCTTTATGATCAACCTTTCTGGGTAAGGAGGATTCATTTTATGAGGTGTTTCTGCTACAAGGGAGTTGGGATAAGGAGTTTCTTTGTACTGGAGTATTTCTTTCTTTGTTCAATGGATTAGTCATCTGTTCTTCTCTTTGAACTATTTGGACATCTATTTGTTCTTCTTGATTTGTGTGATTATGTACTTGTTCTTCTTGGATGACCATAGTGAGATTTGTTTTGTTTACAACCCTTCCTGATATTAATTCAATTCCATTAAATGGAGCTGGTGTTATTACATATGTAGGGAAGGTTTGTACTTCAATGTTTTGTATAGGTTGTGTCGGCCTGTTATTTGGGTTAGGGATAGGTTGTGCAGGAATAGGGGTAGGCCGAGGAGGGTTTCGGATGGGTGTAACTTACATTGGTTGCTGCATATTTGGATTCATGGGTAGTGCGATTTGTTGTTGTACTTGTGGGGGTGGAAGAAAAGCAGGGAGGTTAAATCCCGGGAGCAGCTGTGAAATATTCGAAAGATATTGTGGATAGGTGGGAAAAATTGTTGGTTGGAAGGGAATATTCCCATATACAGGTCCTCTCCAACCTTGTTTCTAAGGTTGGGTTTGTGTTGACCACTGAGGATAAGACATGGGGGGAACCCATTTTTGTTGGGGGTATTGTGTAATTGGGTCTGCAAACATGTTGGGGTCTTGTTGTCTCTGTGGTCTTCTAGGGGGGTAGGATATCTCAGGTTCTCCTCCTCCCTTGAACATGGCCTTGAGTCTGGGTAGATAAGGGCATTCGTTAGTAGGATGGTCCTCTGTATAGAGACCACAGATTTCAACAACATTAAGGGGGCATTCCTTTTTAGGGTGTTTCCTCCTACACTGATGAAAGAAAATTGCTAACGCAACATTTTCTTCCTCTTGTCTCCTTTTAATTTTCATGGTATCTAGTTGGGAACTGATGGTGTTCAAGACATCTGTTTTAAAGTTTTCTAATAGATTTCCCAGTTCATTCCTAGTGACACCTTCGGATGTGGGTTTAACAATTCTATTGGCAGGGTCCCTTATACTTTTCCCCGTTTTAGCTTGACTGTGAGAGTATCTTTTACAATACTTTGCTATGTCTGCAAATGGATTTTGGTATATGTCCCAAGAACTCATTAGGTTTAACACTTAAATGCAATCATACCTAACACCCTTTAAAAAGACAGTCCTAATTGTAGTTGTATCTAAGGAAAACTACTTAGGCTTTTGGTACTTGTATAAGAACCTTTCTAGGTAGTCTTCTAAGCTTTCTTCTTCAGATTGCTGCATTTTGAAAATATGATTCCTAGCATCCCTAGGTCTGTAGTAATCTTGGTATTTCTGGAGGAAGGTCTCCTTCATACCATCCCAAGACAAAATGGTGTGTTCCCCTAAGCTCATGAACCACCTTAGTGCCGAATCTTTTAGTGTAGCTGGGAAAAGTTTTAATTTTTGAGAATTATCTGTGTAGTTATAGCTCCTACACAATATGTCGAATTCAAATAAAAATGAGTTAGGGTATTGATCCAGATTATTTTCGGCACGAAATGAGAGCGGAGATATAATAAAGAAATGCACAGAGATATCGCGTATATCCAGTAATATAACATAAATTTATCAGAAATGCAACCATAAACACAGAGATACAGTAATACACGATTTCTATTAATGAAAGAAATGTACAGAGACTATAAAAATACAGAGTGAAAGACTTGCTAGAATGATGGCARCTTATCTCTGAGAAGGGATGTGAAGGCTACTCGCATTCGCAAGAAGATGGTTACAATGAGGCTCTAGAGGCATTTTTACAATAATCGGGAATGCCAAAATTCCTAGACATCCAAAAACCTAACCCTAGGAGATGAAGCGCCAAAAGTCACGTGGGCCCCGTTTGGGTAAGTTGGTGCATCAACTTCTCGGGGTCGTAACTTTTGCATACGATCTCCGTTTTAGGCGTGTGATAGCTCGTTGGAAAGGTATAGTCAAGGATATTCATTTTGGAGGCTCAATTATTCCTTTGAATATCATTGAGAACCTCGATCTTGAAAAACCTTCATTTAGGCCCTCAAAATGGCCCCGGAAGTTAAAATCTGCTAAAAATAGTAAATTGCTAAAATTGCCATAAAGTTGTTTTGAGCCAGTTGGAAAAGGTGGGTGGCCACCAATATCCACCTGGATCAGGTATTCTGTCGACATACCTCGGAAATGAGGAAGTGAAGATAACAAAATGTTCTTCATAGAAACGTCTTTAGAGATATCCAGTATGGGGAATCCAAATGTCTTTGTTTCATTAGCTATGTTTCCCTCTTCTTCTGCCATGTTTCCAAACAGCCTGTAGGGAGGTGGTGAATTTTCTCCACTGAGTGATGGTTCCACCACTGGGTTAATTGGTATCTCTTTTTGTTCCAAATTTTTGTGTGGCCTTCCAACAACAGATTCAACCTCTTCTATTACTACCTCTACTTCTTTTCGAGTTTCTCCTTTGGATGGGGTTACCAATGATTCCTCTCTTTCTTGTTGTCTTTTGTCTTCAATCTGAACAATGGTTTAAGATTTGGTTCCCTTTGCTGTTACTGCAATTGTTTCCTTTGAGCTCTCTCCTCTGAGAATTTTTCCTGCACGAATTTTTGACGAATTAGTATAAGGGGGGGTTTTTTGTTGTTGTTTGCTTTTATAGCTTTTCTGAGATTTTAGGAGCAATATATCTTCCTTTATTATCCATATACCTACTCATAAAATAAATTTAAATGAAATGAATGAAAAATGCAGATTCCTAATTAAAAGTAGGAGGACAACCTGACTTTGGAGCAACCCCACCAAAGTGGATGTGCAGATTCTTACCTTTCATCTTACCATCTTCTCTCCACCCTCATATTATCCTCAAATCCAATCCAATACTTCATCAAACCAATCAAAAACTCAAAATGCTACCTATTACTGTTTACAACTCCCCGATAATGGCGCCAAAATGTTGGTGTATAAATATGTTCAATATATATCTTACACACATTTAAATGTCAATCCGGGATTCGTAATTGAAAGAGTCATTTCACTATATGTGCCGAGAACATGTAACCTACCTAATTCTGTTGCATATAGGAAATAATTAATAACATAAAAACTATGTTTCTAAGATTTCCAAATACTTCAAATATCTTTGAACTTAGAAGAGAAAACTGAAAATGAAACTTAAACAAACAGCCAATCAAAGAGATGCTATCCTAAAGAAATAAGTCTTGTTCATTTCAGGCTCATGAATTAAAGGGATGAACTTTAAGAATATTGTCTCCTATAGCAATCAAAACAATAAATAGCAATCAATTCCAATCACTCTCGAAATCAAAACCAACTCCAACTTCATGTAATTCAATCAAACTAGCACAAGGAGTATTCAGTGTAACTGAAAGAATTTATTGTAGAGCATGAAAATGAGATATAAAGTCTTATGGTTCAAGTCTGAAAGAGTTGAGTTTAGTTGATTGATATAAAGTCAAGATACCAATTCCAAGACTAAATTCCAACTCTATCAATCTACTGCAATCATAAACTCAAGATACCAATTCCACACTTCAAATCATTAAATGGAAATATTCAACATCGGAGAATGAAATGTCTATTCGATCTAACACCTGCTTATTCACACCAATCCAAAAATGATTAACTCAATGCTAAAACTTCGAAAGTAAATTAAAGATCAATCACACACACGTTGTTGTAAAATATCCACACAAACACACATAACGTATACAAGGAGGTTTACCTTAGTTGGGGCGGTGGGCCCTTGCCGAACCAACAAGGAACCTCTTAAGAAAGTAAGAGACTAAATCTTTTCACTCACATTCAAGAATTAACATAAAAGATCTTCTTCATTAATTCAACTGGTAAATTGGATCAACAGTCTTTTACTTCATACATAAAAATGATAGATATCATCTGGTTCTGACAGTATACTTTGTTACATTCGCTATATCCCCTTTTATATCATCTATACAACATTCCTTATAAAAGGTAAGCTAATACTATCAATATCTATGGATAAACACTAAACAATTTGAGAATTTTTACCATTAAGATTTACATCGAATTTCTAGGAATTGACTCCATCCTCATGACACGAAGTGCATGAGCAATGGAGTCCCTTATAACTTGAAAACTGATTTAGGCGCTCCATTCGATTGTCTTCTTGAAATGTTCACCATCATTTTGGTCCAACTGGCGCATTCTGGAAACAGAGGTTCTGGTACCGGATTGCACACAGTCGCAAGTTTGGTACTGGAATGGATGCAGAGCAGGTAGTACTGATATAGCACACGACTTGGTACCATAATGGATTTGGTACTGGATCAAAACTTCCTTGGGTACTGGATTGCATGGTGTCTGGTAGTGCCAGATAGACTACTCATAACTCAAACCATTAGCACTATACAAAATAAAACACTTTAATCGAATTAATTTAAGAAAGTTAAACAAAACATATTGTAAATCATCAATTACCTCTTATAATCATGAACATGGTCATTAGGTATGTGTATAGGAGGGAATCATCCACTATAGGCTTATATCATAGGCAAAAAGGGCTAAGATACAGGGTAAGATAGGGTATTATCTATGTCAAAATAGGGACTCAACATTAATCATTCATCTACTTCTATGATTCATTCATATTTAAACATATTCATGCATGCTGATACAACTACTTTAACCATTCATTCTTCAACTAATGATTAACAAAAAAGTAAATAATTCATTAATAATCACATACAACACAAGGTTTATCATGGTTCACCCCCTCTCGGGGATACAACCACAAAGATCTGGCTTCTCTGCTCTTTTATTTATTCTTCTGAAAAATATTACACTACGCACATTACATCTTCAATAATATAATCAAAATGAGGGTAAGTACCCTCTGTGAGGATGATTATATCACACCAGGCTCCTTAGCCTGTGACCTAACCCTCCAATACTAAATTATTCAACTCTACCAAAATAATCATAACAAAACTTGCTTACAATTATCAACTAATCACACTTCTCTCTTTTTCTCTCTCCGTTCCCCTCTTTCCCTAGATCTACTAGGTCCTTATTTATACTAATTTATAGGCTTATAACTGTTACAATGTTTTTCAAAAACCCTAACCCTATCACGATTAGGCCTGTCTGCATGTGTGCCACATTGATTTTCCTCCTACATGCTTCTTTTCCTTCTTTTTCTGCATGGTGATTTATTTCCACCTCTTGCGCGTGCTCCAAAAATAGGTATTTCTCTCCAAAAATGGGCATGTTCCCAAAACAAATATTTCTCCCAAAAATAGGCCTGCACCCAACATAGAATTTTTTTTCCCAAAATAGGTCTACGCCCAACAATATTATCAAGTAAAAACAAATATATAAGAGTGTGAAACTATAGTCGGCAAGTAAGGAGAACACATTAGTGCTCTGGAGGAAATCTACCGACTCAAGAAAAATAATAGACTAAGAAAATAACATTTACAAATTTATAAGGAAAAAGACAATGATATTGGAAAATATATAGTCATCTTAAAAATCCAGCTAGAAGAGGCCAAAAGAAAAGAAGAAATATTGATGAATCAGATAAAATAAAAGGATAACCTCTGTGACAAACTAGAAGCATAAATACTATCCTTAAGAAAATATCTAGAGAAGTCCAAGACTCAAATTAATATCAAATTTGTAAGAAGATCTAAAATTCTAGATAACATTCTCAACAATCAGAGATCACCATATGATAAGATAGGACTGGGATATAAGGAAAGTTCTAATGTTGTCAAAGGTGATTCAAGAATCAACATGTAAACTACTGAGAAGTCCACAAACCTTGCTCTCAAGGGAAACAACAGTTAGCCTAACAAATAAAAAAATGAAAATAAGAAGCAGTCAGAACTGGATCAACCCAACCATGAAAACAAATATGAAGCAAGGAAGCAACATACACCTAAATCTTATCAAGTTGGAAGACAAAGACCAATCCCTTCAAGGAAGTTCTTCATTCCAAGGCATCCAAATTTTTTCTATGGATATTGTTTCTCTTGTGGTAATTTTGTACATAAGGCTATGAGTTGTAGGACCTTTAGATATAAGAAAAATGTAGGAATGAGATTCAATAAACCGCAAATGGCTATGGTTCAAAATTCTTTCAATAAACCCTTCTCTCATTTACTGAATGAAATCGAGTGCCACATATGCAATAATTTTGGATAGAAGGCAAGTGAATGTAGAAGAAATATGTTTCCTATCTTTAAGCAAGACAAACAAGAAAATTTTACCAAGGTTTGGAGGATGAAAAATAAAATCAAAGAAAAATGTGGGCTGGATTTATATGCCAAAAATCAAGAAAATCAATGGTATATTGACAGTGGCTTCTCCAAGCACATGATAGGAGACAAGAGTAATTTTGAATTCCCAACTAAAGAAACAAGTGGTAATGTTACATTTGGAAACAATGCTCCAGCCAAAATTAGAGGAAAATGAACTGTTGTACTATATGAAGATAAGAAGGGAAAGACCAAAGCACAAAATGTGTTGTATGTAGATGGTCTAAAACATAACTTGTTGAGTGTAAGTCAAATGTGTGACCAAGGACACAATTTTCTCTTTCATTCAAAAGGATGCAAAGTAATGGATGCAAATACAAGGAAGAATATTGTAAAGGAAATCAGAACTTCGGGGAATGTGTATGTCCTAGAAGAAAGTAAAGAACAATGTTGCATTGATAAAATGGATGAGAGATGGATTTGGCATAGAATACTAGGTAATATTAGTTTTAATGAGATTGTTAAGCTAGGAAGAAAAGATGTTGTAGATATATGCCTAAAATTTCCAACCTGAGAATACTATCTGCAAGTCGTGTCAGTTTGGAAAGCAGTGAAGAGTTCAGTTCAAGGAAAGAGAATGCTCCAGCACTCGACCTCTTGCGCTGATCCATACAGATTGTGGTGGCCCTACTAGAACACAATCATCACGAGGTGAAAAATATTTCATATTTCTGATTAATGACTATACCAGGATGACTTGGGTTGGATTGTTGAAGCATAAATTTGAGGATTTTGAAAAATTTAAAGTCTGGAAGGTGCAGGTAGAAAATGAAATGGACTTAAAAATCAAGTGCCTAAGGACAGACAGAGGAGGATAATTCACATCTCATGAATTTAAGAATTATTGTGAAAAACATGGGATCAAGAGACAATTTTCTATTACAAGAACCCCTTAGCAGAATGGAGTTGTAGAAAGGATGAACAAAATAGTTCAAGAAATGGCCAGTGTCATTCTTAATGAATCAAAAGTACACAATACCTTTTGGGGAGAGGCCACTGAAACTACTGTCAACATTCTCGATATATATCACATAAGAGTAAACAACAATAAAACCCCTTATGATCTATGGCATGGAAGATAAACATCAATAAAGCGTTTCAAGATATTTGGAAGAAAATACTACATTAAAAGAAATGAAGACAACTTGTGTAAGTTTGATTCTAGAAATGATGAATGTATCTTGTTAGGATACTCCTCCAGAAGAAAAGGGTACAGGTGATACAACAAAATAATGTTGGACAACTGAGAGGGGGGGGGGGTGAATCAGTTGTTACCGAGCTTAAACAATTATTCTTATTTTAAACTCTTTGCAGAGCACTGAATGACAATCACAATAATGCAGGGAAGTAATCAATAGAACATCCATCATCATTCACACATATGAAATATACAGAGACAGATATTTCCTGAGGAAACCCATAAAGGGTAAAAACCTCTTCTTCTTTATATGATAAGTAATCTTTACATTCTGTACATTATCATACTTATGATCTCCAACTCATAATGAGGCTACAACCTCTGTTTTGCAAGCTGCAACTTGTTGAGAGCAGCAACTCTCTATTTTCTCTAGCACCTACTAGAAGGAAGCACCAACTCCCTGGTTTCTCTAGCACCCACTAGAAGGAAGCAACAACTTCCTAAGTGTTCCAGCACCAACTGGATGGAAGCACCAACTTCCAGTCACACAGGAACCAACCTGTATAACAGAGAAGAACATTTCTCCCTTGCACCACCCTGCCACCTTGGTTTCTCTGGCTGCAACCAGATGGAAGCTACAAATCCCTATGTTCAAGCACCCACTTAAACCTTTGAGGACACCAGTCCTCCCTAGAACCTCCCTTCCACCCTGAAATATAAAGTTTTCTATATATAAATTTATCACAGTGATACAATATTTATCATTGGCTTACCAAGCTTATCATTATTCTGCTATGTTGCTCTGCTCTCCTGCATCAGTGTCTCTCTGTCTGCATCTTCTTGCGATTTCTGATCTTCTATTTTTTATCTACAAGAGCACCTCAGCCTTCCTTTAGTGTCTCACTATCTTGCTGCACACATGCCTTGTGCTTTCTGTGCTTCTTCCTTTTATGCTCTGTGTGCCATGTCCATTCAATGCACCATTCCTCTTATCTGTATTTCAATTGCTGCACACTCCTCCTTCTACACTCCTGAATCCCCCTCAACAACAACACCCATCTCTTCTTTGTTCTACATTCTTATAGTCTCCGTGCCTCTTGTGCATCCCATGTGCGCAATGCTTCTGCATGCTCTTCATGTCGAGTGCTCTGCCTGATCATCATTGCAACTCTTCAGCTTCTTTGGCTGTTAAACCCATGTCTCCATCATCACTGGGTGTTATGCTGAGGTTCCTTAGCCTGTCTACCAGTCGAGACTCTTCGTCTTCTCTGTCACAGTCGAGATCATCCTCTCTATTGCAGTTACAGGCTTCAATGCTCTTCCATCTGTTAATCACCTCCTGAACAGTCTTCATTCCACTGGAATATTCCTTGAGACTCTTCATATTCTCTGGCGATCACCCTAAAGTCTCTACCAGTCCTCTGGCAGAAACAATCAGTCATTTCTAGCAGTTACATTGTGAACCTCCAAAAACCATTTCAGCAGCTGAATCGCCACTGATTGATTAACTGTGAAGAGAAACACTATCCCTTCGATCATATTCTTGATTAACCTACACCATTGGATCATAAATGATGGGTCTCGCACTTATTCCACCATTTCACAATTCAGCCTTTCGACATTTCAACATTTCGACATTTGGCTTTTCGGCATCCCAGTGGTGAGGCATCTCAACTCTCCAAGTTGCAATATCCATAATGGAGATTATCTTCATGCTACCTCCTCCCTTGAGCCTTCATCGATGTGACCATGGGTTATGACCAAGGGCCAATTCTGAACATGTATTTCGCATTTCGCGTTTCAGGGATTCTGTGATGAGTTGTCTCGACTCTCCATGTCCCAAACTCTGAAATGGAGCTTGTCTCTTCGAGCTCTTCTCTACATCTCTTCGATGAAGTGACCACTGGCAATGACCATAGCCTTATTCAAAAATGAATTTAGGGATGACACCCAGTTTCTGTCGGAGATATTCAAATGGTGTCTTGGCTAGGGGTTTAGTAAAGATGTCTGCAATTTTTTATGTGGTTAGAATGTAATGGACCTAAACAATCTGATTGGTGACCTACTCTCTCAGAAAATGATATTTTATGGGAATATGCTTGGTCTTGGAGTGGAATACAGGATTCTTGGACACACTGATGGCACTAGTGTTATCACAATGAATTGGGATCGGTGCAACGTATTTTACCTCTAAGTCTGCAAGTGTCTGAATCATCCATAATACCTGAGTGCAACAGGTAGCAACAACAATGTACTCTGCCTCTGTAGTTGATAAAGAAATGGAACCTTGATTTTTACTCAACCATGCTACTAGACAATCTCCTAAGAAGAACGCACCTCCACTTGTGCTTTTCCTTTCATCCACGTAGTTGTCCCAATCAACATCTAAGTAGACTGATAATTGAAAATTCTAATTCTTAGGATACCATAGGCCATAGTTCATTGTTTCTTTCAAATATCTGAATATCCTTTTGACAGCTAGCATATGACTCTGTTTTGGTGCAGACTGATATCTTCCTACCATCCCAACAACATGCATTATGTCTAGACGAGATGTTGTGATGTACAACAGACTGCCTATCATTGACCTATATGAACTTTGATCAACATCAGGTGAGTCATCATCCTTTCTTAATTTGCATCCAATAACCATAGGTGTGCCCACAGGTTTAGAATCTTCCATTTGAAACCTTTTCAACATTTCTCTTAGATATTTTTCTTGAGAAATGAACATCCCTTCAGATCTCTGAGTAATTTGCAGAACAAGAAAAAATGGCAGTTCACCTATCATAGACATTTCAAAATCAGACTCCATGGAAGAAGAAAACCATTGTACCAATGAATCCTTATTACATCCAAAGATGATGTCATCTACATAGACCAACACGATGAGCAAGTCATTATCCTCTGTTTTGATATATAGATTGTTGTCAACTATTCCTCTCTTGAACCCTTTGTCTTTGAGATACATATCTAGTCTTTGATACCAAGCACAAGGGGCTTGTTTTAACCCATATAAACCTTTCTTTAGCTTGCATACTAAGTCAGGGTTATTAGACAGTTTGAAACCCTCTGGTTGTTCCATATAGACTTCTTCATTTAAATCTCCATTTAGAAAAGATGACTTGACATCCATTTGATAGACTTTAAACCTTTTATGACAAGCATAGGC
>ML777672.1:1629855-1653625 GCA_009831015.1 Picea engelmannii
ATGGATGTTATCAAGGAGGTGAAATCACAGCTATCCTCCAAATTTGACATGAAGGATCTCGGTGCTGCTAACTTCATTCTGGGAATGGATATTAAAAGAGATCATGCAAACAGGAAACTCTGGTTGAATCAAAGAAAATATGTGGAGACGATATTGTAGAGATTTAATATGAAATGGAAGTAAACCGGTCAAGGTTCCTATTCCTATAGGTGTAAAGTTATCTACAGATCAATGTCCCAAGACACAGGAAGAAGAAGAGGACATGTCCCATGTTCCATATGCCAATGCAGTTGGCAGTTTGATGTATGAAATGGTTTGTACTAGACCAAACATTGCACATGCAGTGGGAGTTTTGAGCAGGTATATGTCAAAACCAGAGAAGGAGCATTGGACAATAGTAAAGAGGGTCTTCAGGTATCTTCGCGACACAACCAGTTATGGATTGTGCTACTAAGGAAGACCGGGATTAGACAGAGTGGTGGACATACATGGATTTGTTGATGCATACTGGGATAGAGATCTATATTGTAGAAGATCTACAAGTGGGTATGTGTTTAACCTATTTGGAGGAGCAATCAGTTAGATGAGCAAAAGACAGGCTGTAGTGGCACTCTCAACTACAGAAGCTGAATACATGGCAGCCACTCATGCAAGCAAGGAAGTAGTATGGTTACAAAGATTGTGTTCAGGTATTGGGTTGGTACAAAAAACAGTGAGATTAGAGTGTGACAGTCAGAGTGCAATATTCCTGGCAAAGAACCCAACTTATCATTCAAAGACAAAGCATATTGATGTTCAGTATCACTTTGTGAGAGACATGGTTGAGGAAAAGAAGGTGTTACTGGAAAAGGTTGTCACTTTGAAGAATGTTGCAGATTCATTGACAAAGTCTGTGAGCACAGAAAATTTCTCCTAGTGTAGAGTAACAATGGGCATTGATGCCCTTGATTGTTGACTATATAATCCCCTGGACCCCTGGATGCAAAGAAAACAAAAAGTGGGAGAATGTTGGGTATGTGTTATATTCTTTACATGTGTGTGTGTGTGGTCACGTCAGATACAACAACTGCGTCTGATTATCCCTTCACCTAGAGCTCTGTCATGTGCGCTGGGCGCTTTCCTAGGGAGGTATAATGAAAATAAGAAAGGTTTTCCCGGTTGAGGGTTTTCGGTATAAAATCTATGTGTACATTGTGTATGAGCCATTGATTAATTTCTATATTTCTTAAGAATATATATGCATTGCTTTACTTCGCAGCTTTAAATCTTACAGAAGGAAGCACCAACTTCCTGGTTTCTCTAGCACCCACTAGAAGGAAGCACCAACTCCCTAAGTGTTCCAACACCAACTAGATGGAAGCACCAATTTCCAGTCACACAGGCACCAACCTGTATAACAGAGAACAATAGTTCTCCCTTGCACCACCCTACCACCCTGGTTTCTCTGGCTGCAACCAGATGGAAGCTACAACTCCCTGTGTTCAAGCACCCACTTGAACCTCTGAGGACTTTAGTCCTCCCTAACACCTCTCTTCCACCTTGAAATATAAAGTTTGTTATATATAAATTTATCACAATGATACAATATTTATCATTGGCTTACCAGGCTTATCACTGGTCTGCTATGTTGCTCTGCTCTTCTGTATCAGTGTCTCTCTGTCTACATCTTCTTGCGATTTTTGATCTTCTATTTTTTCTCTACAAGAGCACCTCAGCCTTCCTTTAGTGTCTCACTGTATTGCTGCACACATGCCTTGCACTTTCTGTGCTTCTGTCTTTTATGATCTGTGTGCCATGTCCATTCAATGCACCATTCCTCTTCTCTGTATTTTAGTTGTTGCACAATTCTCCTTCTACACTCCTGAATCCCCCCTCAACAACAACACCCATCTCTTCTTTGTTCTGCATTCTTATAGTCTTTGTGCCTCTTGTGCATCCCATGTGCGCAATGCTTCTGCATGCTCTTCATGTCGAGTGCTCTGCCTGATCATCATTGCAACTCTTCAGCTTCTCTGGCTGTTAAACCCATGTGTCCATCATCACTGGGTGTTATGTTGAGGTTCCTTATCCTGTCTACCAGTCGAGACTCTTCGTCTTCTCTATCACAGTTGAGCTCATCCTCTCTGTTGCAGTTACAGTATTCAACGCTCTTCCATCTATCAATCACCTCCTGAATAGTTTTCATTCCACTGGAAGATGCCTTGAGACTCTTCATCTTCTCTGGCGATCACCCTAAAGTCTCTTCCAGTCCTCTGGCAGAAACAATCAGTCGTTTCTAGTAGTTACACTGTGAACCTCCAAAAACCGTATCAGCAGTTGAATCACCACTGATCGATTAACTGTGAAGAGAAACAATAGCCCTTCAATCATATTCCTGATTAACCTACACCGTTGGATCATAAATGATGGGTCTCCCACTTACTACGCCATTTCGCAATTCGACCTTTCGACGTTTCGACATTCCGGCATTCGGATTTTCGGCATCCCTGTGGTGAGGCATCTCGACTCTCCAAGTCGCGATCTTTGAAATGGAGATTATCTTCATTCTAACTCCTCCCTTGAGCCTTCATTGATGTGACCATGGGTTATGACCAAGGGCCAATTCTGAACATGTATTTTTTATTTTGTGTTTCGTGGATTCTGTGATGAGTCGTCTCGACTCTCCATGTCCCAAACTCCGAAATGGAGCTTGTCTCTTCGAGCTCTTCTCTACAGCTCTTCGATGATGTGACCACCAACGATGACCGTAGCCTTATTCGAAAACGCATTTCAGCGTTTCGTCATTTTGGCATTCCTGTTGCAAAGTGTTTCGACACTCCAACTCCTGGTATCCGAAACCAACACCAAAAGGTGTTTTTCGCATTTCGTCATTCCGACATTCCTCGTGATGAAGTTTTTTGACGCTCCATCTCCCAATATCTGAAATATACACAAAAATTTGTTTCAGTGTTTCTCATTTCGTGACTTCGGGACTCCTGTGATGAAGAGTCTCGACTCTTGACTCCTCCAACTCCCGGTATCCGAACCTCCGGTCGATGTGCCTGTTTCAGGTTTTCAGGGTTTCTCATTTCATGATTCCGGGATGCCTAATGATGAAGAGTCTCGACTCTTCCAACTCCCGGTATCCAAAACTATCCTCTTGCTTTCGGGATTTCGGTGTTTCGCATTTCGCGATTCCGGGACTCCTGATGATGAAGAGTCTCGACTCTTCCAACTCCCGGTATCTGAAACTGTCCTTCTGCCTTTGGGATTTCGTAACCCCACTTCACCTTTCTCTTTAAAGAACATGTAGGTTCTCTAGGATCCAATGTCGGTTGGACCTCGAGCTCAGATCTGACGTTCATCAAGAATTATCAATGAGATCCAAAGATCACTGTCACTTCTCCTCCCAGGCTTACACATCCTCCTAACTTGGAATAATTTCTAAGTGTCAAAAGCCTCAACCTTGATCCATCTAAGATCCTGAGTACTCTATCTCTCTTGAGCTTTGGCAATGAGTTAACCTTGTCCCTAGTGCACACCTACGCACTGCATGCGACTCTACACTAATCCTCCTGAGCTAATGTTGTCCCTATTTTGCCATCGTTGCATACTCTGATCTTGCCATCAATGACAAACACACCTGCTTGTAAACATGCCAACAAATAATCCATAAGATATTTGAGAGTATAGATGTGAAAGTAGATGAAGGACCACTTCTTCCAGTAAGAGACTAACACCATGATGATTCGTATGATGAACCAATCAACAATGAACCACAAGATGTTAAAATGAATGAGTATTGGGAACAAGAGGATTTAGAAGAAGATGAGAGAATGGAAATACCACAACCAAAGACACCATCAAGGTATGTTCAAAAAAATCATCTAGAAAGTTTGATTCTTGGAAACAAGTAGGTGTATAAACTAGAAGAAAACTTATAGATAGATTTAACTCTACAAATTTTGTGCAAGAAAGTCAGTATGACCACAGGGTCAAAGCCATGAATGATGAATGAGACCAAATAGAGAAAAATAAGACTTGGGATCTTGTTCCAAGAACCAATAACAAGAAACAAGTTTTTGTATACCCAAGACCCTTTCAATGTGCTCAACAAACTCCCCCTTTCAATGTGTATCAACATCTAGGTTTGTTGGTTTTTGTTTGTTACTCTCCCCCTTTGAAAGTAATGATAAAGAGAGACTCTGTATATTCTCCCTATGTGAATAAGGACCTCTATAATCCTATGCTAAAACATGCTCCTGAACTCTGTACATGCACAAAACCACCCTCAAACAAAATACCATTGAGAACCATTACAAACTGGTACTATGCGCATCTGCAGAAAAAGAAAAAAAATTAAATATTAACAACAATATCACTTGCCTATGATACAACATCAAATGAGGCACCTATAGAAGTAGTGATTTGTGTTCTTTACTAAAGTAAGGAAGATAAGATCACACCCAACCTATGTCTAAGAGACTCAAAATATTCTCTTGGTAATGGCTTGGTAAAAATATATGCAATATGCTCTTTGGAAGTAACATACTCTAACTTAACCACCTATTCCTGAACCTATTCTCTGAGAAAATGATATTTGATTGGGATATGATTAGTATTAGAGTGATGAACAAGGTTCTTAGAGATATTGATAACACTTGTATTGTCACACATGATGGTGACAGGTTGATCACAAGGAATTTGAATATCCTTGAGATTGTTTTTTATCCACAATATTTTAGTACAATATGATGTGGAAACTATTTATTCGGCTTCATCCATAGAAATGGAAATGGAAGTTTGTTTCTTTCTGATCCAGGACACTAAACAAATGCCAAGAAAGAATGCACCTGATCTAGATTATTTTGAGCATGAAATGAGAGCAGATATATAATAAAGAAATATACTGAGATATTGCAAGAGATCCAATAATATAATAGAGACATATCAGATATATATAACAAGAGGGACACATATACAGTAATACACAATTTCTATTAATGAGTGAAATGTATAGAACTCTAAAATTACAGAGTGAAAGACTCGCTAGAATGGCTGTAGCTTATCTTTGAGAAGAGATGTGACGACTATGCTTATTCACAAGAAGATGATGATGTTTACAATGAGGTTCCAAAGGCCTTTTTAACATAAAGAAAATCCAAAACCCTAACCATGGAAGATGAAACACAAAAAGGTTTGTGGGCCCCGATGGGGGTAGTTGATACGTCAACTTCCTGAGGGCATAACGTTTTCATACAATCTCCATTTTGGGCGTTCAATACCTCATTGTAAAGGACTATATGAGAAGTACAACTTCCGATGGGGTTGGGAATAAGTTTTTAACAACACTTGGCCCCCCAAAAGTCCAAAGAATCATCGTTTAAGGCCTCAAAACGACCCCAAATGTTTGGGACTCGAAAAAATATAAAAATATACCAAAATGGAAAAATGTTCTTTGAGCTAGTGGAATAGGTGGGTGGCCATCAATATCCATATTGATCAATCCTCCCTCCTTAGGAAGAAATGGTTTCCATTGTGTTGAGTTCCCATGGGAGATGGGGAAGCATTTGTTGAATCTGAACTTTGGTGAGTGAATTTCCTTGCTGGAGAAGTTGTGTTGCTTGGCTTGGGGAAGGCTATCTCAAACTTGATGTTGGAGGGGTTGGACCTTTTAAAATGGTATAACTACATGAGATGACGATGTGCAGAAGGAATCTTTGTGCTTTGCTTCAACTTTGTCGACTTTATTTTTCTAGATAAAAGGGGCTTGGACCGAGGCCGTAGTGGTCACAGTGTCCTTATTTTCACCTTCTTCCCGAATCGTGAAGAAGATAAACTTTGTCGTATGGGAGACGAATTTGTTGCACTATTTTGTCGAAACAATAGTCAGAAATACCTTTGGTATCTTGTAGAGATGATCCCCCAGAGTAACAATGACACTACGGGGTCAAGATTCATAAACAACATGGCACTTCCACATATATGGCTAGCCCAAAATAACATCACATACATATAGCGGGGTAAAATTGCACAATACCTCATCCTTTAAGGGATTGAAGCTGTAGGACAGGAGACACCATTGGATGACACAAATATCTCGTATGGCTGCGGGTGTGGTGTTGTTGGAAATCCCAAATATTTGAAAACCTCTTCTGATATGAGTTTCTTTTGGCTAATTCTATCAACGATGAAATGCAACGGGGTCCCATTTACCCACATCTATGAATGGAAGAGGCACCCCTCCTCTTCAATATTTTTTGGTTCTTCTGGTTGGATTGTTATGGTTGTGACAGTCACAGTGGGGTCTGAGTCGATGATCTGTCTCCTTCCATTATTTTCCGAATTGGATTTTGAATCATGGTTCGACTCTTTTTCTTTGATCTCGACCACCAATGACTGTTTTGAGCGACTTTCATCCGTGTTGTTCCAGGGGATTTTGTAGAATTCACACCACTTTCCAGTGTCATTCTTTGTCTTTCCCTTACCCTTCTTTTCCTGTGGATTAGAATGGATTTTTGGAGGCTCTTTGTTAGGGTTGTCTTTATAATTCTTTGGTTGTTGGGGATTTGCAGACCCAAACTATCGTTTGTTCTGGTGCTTAAATTTTTTTGCAATCTTGACAACATATCGATAAGAAACTCCCAACAATGAGATGTACATAAACTCCATTTCAGTTTGGATGTATCTCTGTAGAGCCCCATGGTATTTCATAACCAAATGCTGCCCAAAATATTTGATACCTAGCTTGGTGTGCAAGGTATGGAAGGTATTGGTGAACTCTCACACTACTTGTCCCCTCTCTTGATGCAGTGTGGTCCATCTCATGTACTAGTATTCATAATTTCCAACGGGGTAATATTGTTCCTTGATGACATCTACAAAATATTCCCAAGGGGATTTGGCCTCGAACATTCTAGAATCCTTTGTGGAAATTTTATCACAGTAAGTTTTACACCAATGTTTGACATGGGGGAGAGAATTAAGGAGAGTGAAGGTGATATTTTCCCCGTCGAAAAAATTGTGCACAGAGAAATAACCTTCTAGTAGATTTAACCATTTTTCTAGAGCATCTGCATCTATCTAACCTTCAAATACATGAATATCAAAATTAACTTGTACCTTGAAAGGAGTGGTGCCTCCAAAGTGGCTTCTTGATGAAGACACATCTTCTTCTATCGAAAAACATCGAAGGATTTGGGAAACATTCTCCATCATTTCGTCCCTCGATCGCGTGAGATCTTGCTCCAACAAAAGATTAATAGAAACTTCTACTCCATCATTTCTATTTTCTTCCACAATGGAGAGTTTCTTGGGAGTGCAAGAGAGATTTTCCTCATTAGAGACAAGTTCGAGACCCAAATTTCTATACTTGGACCTCGTCGGGGACATGCACTAAAAAATGACCAAGAGAAACCTGCTTTGATACCACTGATCCATATTATTTTGAGCATGAAATGAGAGCAGATATATAATAAAGAAATATATTGAGACATTGCAAGTGATCCAATAATATAGCATACATATATCATATATATATAACAAGAGTCATATATATATATAGTAATACACAATTTCTGTTAATGAGTGAAATTCACATAACTATAAAATTATAGAGTGAAAAACTCGCTAGAATGGTGGAAAATTATATCTAAGAAGAGATGTGACGGCTACGCTCATTTGCAAGAAGATGAGGATGTTTACAATGAGGCTCCAAAGGAATTTTTAACATAAAGAAAATCCAAAACCCTAACCATGAAAGATGAAATGCCAAAAGGTTTGTGGGCCCCGATGGGGGTAGTTGATATGTCAACTTCCCGAGGGTGTAAATTTTGCATATGATTTTCGTTTGGGGCATTCAATACCTCATCAGAAAGATATCCCCAAGAAGTACAAATTCCATCAAGGGTTCGAGAATGTTGTTCGCAACCCTTAGCCCCCCAAAAGTCCAAAAAAACGTCGTTTAGGGCCTCAAAACGACCCTAGAAGTTTGGGACTTGTAAAACTGTAAACAACAACCAAAATGGAAAAATTTTCTTTGAGCCAGTGGAATAGGTGGTTGGCCACCGATATCCATCTAGATCAACACCTCCACTAGTGATTTTTCTATTATCAATACTCCCTGCCCATTTTGCATCTATATAATATCTAAGAACGAGGCCTGTGTCTTTTGAATACCACATGTAATCAACAATACCTTGCAAGTATCTAAATATTCTTTTAACAACAAGGAAATGAGTTTCGTTAGGATTGGATTGAAACTCGCCTACCAAAACGACTACTTGCATGATGTGAGGCCTTGAATATGTGAGATATATTAAATTGCCTATCATAGACCTGTACATGGTTTTATTTGTTTTTGGAGCATTGCCATCTTTGTTGAGTTTGCAACTAGTAGTCATAGGAGTGCTTATTGGTGCGCAATTTTCCATGCCAAATTTATTCAATATTTCTTTGAGATGTTTACTTTGAGAAATGAAAATTTCTCTTTCTGATTGATGAATCTGTAGACCAATAAAGAAAGAGAGTTCTCCCAACATAGACATATCAAACTCTTTCTGCATTTCAGCTCGAAACTTCTTACTCATTAATTCAATGTTACTGCAAAAAATAATATCATCAACATATACTACAACAATTAACAGGTCACTACCTCCAGCCTTGATGTATAAGTTTTTATCCTTCATTCCTTTTTGAAATCCTTGCTGGTGAAAACATTTGTCCTGTCTGGAGTACCAAGAGTTTGGAGCCTATTTTATCCCATACAGGGCATTCTTTAATCGATAGTCATAATACTTTTTTTAGTCAGTTGGAAACCCTTTGGTTGCTCCACATAAACTTCTTCCTCTAGGTCACCATTTAAAAAGGATAATTTGACATCCATCTGATAAAATTTGAATTTTTTGTAGCATGCAAAAGCCAAAAACATCCTGATAGCTTCAATTCTTGCAACAAGGGGAAAGATTTCTTCAAATTCCACTCCTTCTACTTCAACATGGATAAATAGTTCCAAGAAAAATAGTAGAAGGAGTGGACTTTGAATAAACCTTTGCCCCTGTTGCAAGAATTGAAGCTATCATGATGTTTTTGGTTTTTGCATGCTACAAAAAATTCAAAGTTTATTAGATGGATGTCAAATTAGCCTTTTTAAATGGTGACCTAGAGGAAGAAGTTTATGTGGAGCAACCAGAGGGTTTTCAATTGACTAACAAAAGGGATTATGTCTATCGATTAAATAAATCCCTATATGGGATAAAATAGGCTCCAAAATCTTGGTACTACAAACTAGAGAAGTATTTTCACCACAAGGATTTCAAAAAGGAACGAATGATAACAACTTATACATCAAGGTTGGAGGTAGTGACCTGTTAATTATTGTAGTATATTTTGATGATATTATTTTTGGTAGTAACATTGAATTAATGAGTAAGAAGTTTGCAGATGCAATAAAACAAGAGTTTGATATGTCTATGTTGGGAGAACTCTCTTTGTTTCTTGTTCTACATATTCATCAATCAGAAAGAGGAATTTTCATTTCTCAAAGTAAATATCTCAAAGAAATATTGAATAAATTTGGCATGGAAAATTGTGCAACAATAAGCACTCCTATGACTACTAGTTGCAAACTCAACAAAGGTGATGATGCCCCAGAAATAAATCAAACCATGTACATGTCTATGATAGGAAATTTACTCTATCTCATATATTCAAGGGCTAACTTCATGCAAGTAGCTGGTTTGGTAAGCAGGTTTCAATACAATCCTAAGGAAACTCATGTCCTTGTGGTTAAAATAATATTTAGATACTTGCAAGGAATTGTCGATTATGGATTTTGGTATCCAAAAGACACATAGCTCATTCTTAGAGCTTATACAGATGTAGACTGGGAAGCGAGTGTTGATGATAGAAAAATCACTAGTGGAGGTGATTTCTTCCTTATAATTTTTTTAGTGTCCTGGATCAACAAGAAACAAACTTCCATTTCCCTTTCAACAACTGAGCCAAATATATAGTTACAACATCCTGCTGTACTAAAGTATTGTGGATAAAAAACAATCTCAAGGATATTCAAGTTCCTTGTGTGATACCTATCACCATTATGTGTGACAACATAAGTGCTATCAATATCTCTAAGAGCCCTATTCAACACTCTAAGTCTAAGAATATCCCAATCAAATATCATTTTCTCAGAGAATAGGTTCAATATCAGGTTGTTAAATTAGAGTATGTTCCTTCCAAAGAGAAGATTGCAGATATTTTTACTAAGCCATTACTAAGAGAATATTTTGAGTATCTTAGACAGAGGTTGGGTGTGATCTTATATTCCTTACTCTAGTAAAGAACACAACTCACTACTTCTAAAGGTGCCCCATTTGATGGTGTATCAAAGGCAAGTGATATTGTTGTTAATATTTAAGTTTTATTTTGTGGAGATATGCACAATAGAAGTTCACAATGGTTCTCGATGGTATTTTGTTTGAGGGTGGTTTTGTGCATGTACAAAGTCCAAGAGCATGTTTTAGCACAAGCTTCTGGAGGTCCTTATTCCCAGGGAGAGAATATACAAAGTCTCTCTTTGTCATTGCTGTCGAAGGGGGAGAGTAACAAAGAAAAATTAACAAACTTGGATGTTGATACACATTGAAAGGGGGAGAAACTTAGCATAAAGGCCATTGATTTGGTAGTTTTACACATTGAAAGGGGAATAAACTTAGCATAAAGGCCATTGATTTGGAAGTCAAGATATTTTGGTTTCCATCAATGACAAAGGGGGAGTTTGTTGCACATATGTTGTCATTGATGTCAAAGTGGTCATGGACATGGTCAATTATTATGTAATAACAGATAAGGATGAAAATAGAAGTGCACAAAATAACATATAGTATGGCACAAAGTATGTTTCATAGACGAAGGAAGTCGTGAAAGGATGAAAACAATAGTGCATAGAAGGATTGAAGGATGAAAGGATCAATGGTGAAGAAGAAGATCAATATCTAGGATTTGATCGCAAATATGATCGGTCGGTGAAGAAAGTTTTGGAGATAATAGATAATTGCATTTGGATCAATAGGGGGATGACCTGCGACACAATTCGGAAGTGAAGTATGACGGAGAAAAATGCAACATAGTAGATTGTGACATATTTCCCTGTCTTCGATTGTGAAGTGAAGTGACAGATGTTGGTGCTACAATGCGATGATGGATGTACAATGACTGTAGGGTGCCTTGAGATAGTGCGATGAACAACATAGTGGAGTGTGACGAAACAAAGTTGATTGCTTGTCAATGGTACAAAAGAAAATTTGCAAGGTTCCTTGAGCTAGTGTGAAAAAGGACGCAGTGGACTGCAACAAAACAAGTGGAAGTTCAACAGTCAAGTAAGCGAGTCACCAGGGCCTGCTCACAGTCTGGTGGGGAAACTGGGAGAGTGCATTGTAGGGTGAGTGGGACAACTTGAATACTTGTGACTTGAATTTTTCACTCCTCTTCTATCTACACATTGGGCGATCTATAAACCAGAATGCAAATGGATGCATCAATTTTGATGAGATGCAAGATTTGGTCACATAATCGATATTTTTTTAATAATTTAAAGGATCAATGATGATTCTTGAACATTTCCATAAAACAAGGAAGATTTGGTCCATTTGATTTAGTCAAAGATTTTCCAACCACAATTGAACAAGAAATATTCTTAATTTAGATAGAAGTATGTCCACATATAACTAAATGGACTTTGAAGTGGTCAAGACATGTCCACAATATCATTGTTATGCATATACAAACTTAATTTAGACATAAGCGTGTCCACATATAACTAAATGGAATTTGATCTGGTCAAGATATGTCCACAATAAAATTATTATGCATCCACATACAGTTAGTCAAACTCATGAAAAGATATTATAAATAGGGATGTGCATTGATCAAGTATTTGTTGATGGAATGAGAGGAAAAATCTCCTATAACTTTGAGAAATATTTAATTGTGTAAGATTTAAAAAAAAAAATATGAATACAGGGATGCAAGGTGGTGCAAGGGAGAGGACCGATGTCCTCACTCTATAGGTTGGTGCCTGAGAGGTTTGGTGTCCTCATCATTTGTAGCAGGTTGGTGCCTGAGAGGATTGGTGTCCTCATAATTTGTAACAGTTTGGTGCTTGAGAGGATTTGTTTCCTCATTATTTGCGATATATGGGTTCCTTTCGAGCTGACAGATTATAAATTGTAAGTTGGTGACTGCAGAAGAACATAAAGAAAGAAGTTCTATGGTTTTCTCTCGCATTGGGTTTCCACGTAAAATTTCTGGTGTACTGTGTTTTTAGTGTTTTTTATTTATTTATTTATGCATGCATTGATGATTAATCAAGCACTTCAAAATAATTTTAAAGCTTTAAAGAAAAGAAAATTAAGAAAATTGATACAATACTAATTCACCCCCCCCTCTCAGTATTATTGTGAATCTCAACAAAATCTGTATTGTCTATAAAATTCCACCATAAATATCTTATCTGATACATAAAATTAAAGATACATTGGGGCTTCTAGAGAGAAATAAAATCTGAGTATGCTATATTGTTCATTTGATTCAAAATTTCTCCTTTTATCTAAAAACATGTCCATCTCTAACGAAAATCTTGAAGTGTTGTTTCTAAACATGTGTTTTTTTTTAACGAAGATAAAAAGGAATTGTAAACTTAATAAAAATGGTACATTTCTTTCTGTTTCCACAATTAAGGATACCATGTGTGAACCATGTTTGTATTTAATTCAACTTGTTTTGAAAAATGAAATACTTGGAATACGTGACAATAGAAAATAGTGAAACCAAATATGCAGACATGTAGATTTTCTTATCCTTCTTAAAATTTCACAACTGAAGTGATATCGCAGTAGATATAATTTTTTACCAGCCGAAAATCCCCTTTCCTTGAATAGAATAATATAAAATATAGAGATATAAACAAGGGATAGTAGCAGTGGAACATATGCCAATACCCTAGCAAGAAGCCATGCCATTTATTTATAAGGTTTCTTCAATTCACTAACCTATATCATTGATAAATCCTCCGACATTGTCATTGGGTCTTCGAGAGTGTGGCAATAAATCCCTACCACTATTTTTAGCCCTGAAGAAATTATTGGCTTCGTCAACCTTGAAATTTATTGTCGGATCTGGTAGCTTGAGTATCTTGCTGAAATTTGATGGTGCCAAAGATATTGGGGAGTGTCCTTTCAATTTAATAATTCTTTGGTCTTTCTCGTAATAATATGTGCACCATATTACTAGTTCATTGGCATTGAATGCTTCTAGAATGCACCCTTCCTTGGATATCCCTGATATCCAGACATCATTAATATTTCTTTCTTCAGAAGGTAATGCAGAATAAGATATGTAGGATCTCGACCAATGGTATTTTAGGTATTCTTGTGCAAGTGTATTAAGTGTATCCCCACAAACGCTTTCTCTTCTTCTTGCCATATTTCTTAAGAGTTGGTAAAGCATGCACAATCGTTCTGGAATAACAAAATAATTAGTTTTTCGAATTAACCACTGGAGCTCTTATTTCGAAAGAATATTTAAGAGAATTTAATTTGAATCTAAGAGACGGGTCTTGAGGAAAACACCATTACTATCGGTGCTTCAATATTTAACCATCTATTATTTCTCATAAGATATGCATTAAATGTTTCTTGGTGAGTGTGACAAGAAATGAGGATTCACGATGGAGTAGAGGAAATAAATATATACAAAAAATTGAATGGAACAAGTCTGCTCCTACGTCTTTGTGAAATGTTTCAAGATATGACTAAGTGTAGGATGGAAAACATATAGACTTGGGAAAAATAAATTTTCAAAGTAGTGCGACGATCTCTGCTTTCGTGTTTGAAAGGTTTTAAAAAGTCTAAGTATTGGAACATCGAAGAGATAGGTAACATATCGAGATAATGGCTAAGTACCAAAGAGCAGACGAACTTTCTTGTGATTACAACACGTGAACGAATCAAAGAAAATCTAAACACTTGTGAACCCATCATTCCATGAAGAGTATGAGAAAAAGACTGAGAGTTGGTGAAAATCGTGTGTAGTGTAATATAAGGTGAATTTTGATGATGGTGGAGGAGTGGAATTAAGTGAAGATGATGATACCAACCTGCAAAACCGACATAGATAAAAATAATTTCCAAGTAAAGAAAATATAGAAAGGGAAAATATTAACCTATACACAGGTCAACAACTGGCTCCAACTGTGGGTTGGTAACCCCCTATGGGTCACCGAGAATCCAAAATTTAAAATATTGGGCATGTAGTCAGTGTAGGGAGAAAGAAAAAGGCAGTAAACATTGGGAAGTATTTACAAGGAAAATATGAACTATGTACAACTGAAAGAGAGATTGATAAATCAAGAGAAAAAAGATTTGAGATGTTGTCCATTGACTGGCAACATCTGAACTGTATCTTTCATCTCCCTGAGAAGATAATAATTATATAACCCAAGACTTTTTCAACAGTATAGGGACCAATCCATAATTCTTCAAATTTTATATGAAAATAAGACTTTTCTTTAGCATTGTTCCATAATAATAGTAGTTCTCCTTTTTGAAAATATTTCATTGTCACACCCTAATCAAAATATTTCTTGACGATCTATTGTCTCTGATTCATTTTCCTTAATGCTTCATCTCATTGCTCCTCCAATTTCATCAACTGATTGTATCTTGTATGTAAAAGAGAAACTTCCTCTACATCTTTGATATTCATAGCATATGTAAAAGAATTAAGTTCCATATTAACATGCATTCTTGATTCTTTCCCATACACCAATGTATATGGAGATATACCAATGCTATCCTTTAGTGTCAATCTACTTTCCCATAATGCATCTATTAATTTCGAAACGCCAATTTCTTTGATTGAGATCAATTGTTTTCTTGAGGATTTGGATCAAAGTCTTATTTGTAGATTCAACCAAACCATTTCCTTAAGGATAATAGTTTGAAGATTGTCCCATTATAATACTAAATTCCCCACAAAATTTGGTAAATTTTGATCCTATAAATATTGATCCATTGTATGTGATAAACTTCTCTAGCACTCCAGATCTTGATAAAATGTTTTCTTTGAGGAATTTTATGAGTTCGTCTGAATCAACCTTTTTCAATGCTACTGCTTCTTGCCATTTTGTGAAGTAATCTGTTTTTGTAAGAATATATGAATTGCCTTTACTTGATTTAGTATTAATTGAGCCAATTACATCCAATCCCCAATGTGTGAATGGTTCCACTATTGTTATGGGTTGCAAGGGCATTGTTTCCTTTTTGTTTTTTTCCTAATTTTTTTGATAGGAAATGCATTGTCTTATCATTGAATATGAATCTTTGAAAATTGTTGGCCAATGGTAACCAACTCTGATTATCCTATGTGTAGTAGCAGTCAGTGCAAAATTCCCAACATATACTCTTTGATGAAATTCCCCCATTAGTTTCTAAACTCTTGTTGCATTAACACATCTCAACAACATTCCCTCAAAATTTCTATGAAACATAACTTTTGCAACTAATACATACTAATTTTATTTTATTTTTAATTCTCTTGTTTCCTTTGGAGACATGCCATTTTGGAATGGGCCATATTTTAAATAGAAAATAATATACGTATACCATTCAGAAATTTATGTAGATGATCCTGTTGAAATTGATATAACCCCATTTAGTGAATTAGACACTACCATAAATTTACAAAACCCCTTCCTACGTCTTCCTTTAATGGTTCAATATCAATGCCATATTCTTAATTTTTGGCCATCAAATTTTCCCATTTCCCTTCTCTCAACTGTTGATTGAGAAACATTTTTACTGGAGAGGTAGGAAGATATGATATGACATGAGACAACAAGATGTAAGTTCTAAAATGAGCCACTACTTTAACTAAGGAAAGGGATTGTTTCTCTATGTTTGAATACTTCAACTCATAATCATGGAAAGTTTTTCTCATAAAACTTATTGGGATTTCTTCTCCTTTAATATTTCTTTGTGTTAGAATAGAAGCAATAGTCTCTTCGGAAGAAAAAGAATATATGATGACATATTTAATAAAATACAGGCTAATCAAAGTAGGTGCAATGTTTATGGCATGCTTGATATTAGTAAATGATTTTTGAATCTCTTGGGTCCATTCAAATCTTTGATCCTTCTTTAATAATGCATTTATTGGATTAAAAATTGTTGTATAGTCTGGGACAAATCTTCTTACAAAGTTTTATTTTTCCAAAAAATGATTATACTCCCTTTTTCAACATTAGAGGATTCAATTCATTGATAGATTTGATTTGTTAGGATCAATATATATTCCTTCCTTGCTAACTATATGTCCCAAAATATTTCCTTCTAAAACTACAAGCAAACTTTTCTTTGGATTAAGAGATATTCCATATAATTTGCATCGTTCAAAAACTTCTCTTAGATGTTCAATGTGCTTCTCTATTATTTTGGAATTAATGGTAATATCATCTTGGTAATTGGCCATGAATATTTCAATAAAATCCTTGAAGGCATGTCCCATAGCTCTCTGAAAGGTCGTTCCTAGATTTTTCAAACCAAAAGACATGCAAGCATAAACATATGTCTCCCAAGGTGTAATGAAAGAAGTTTTTGGTATGTCTTCTTCTGCAACTAACACCTAATTGTATCCTGGAAATACATGTAACATGGAAATCAAATGATCTAGGTGGATATCAGTGGCCACCGACCTATTCTAGCTTGCTCAAAACAATCTTCTGGCAATTTACTTTTTTTAGCAATTTTTCAGTTCCTAAACTTCCAGGGCCATTTTGAGGGATTAAATGAAGTTTTTTCTCAATTGGGAACCTCAATCATAGTGTTAGGATTTTATTCATCCCCAAAAATGAATCTCCTCATCGATAACTTTCCAACGATCTCTTGTGCACCCCAAACAAAAATCGTATTCCAAAGTTACGCCCTCGGGAAGTTGATACACCAAACTACCCAAAACAAGGTCCACAAAACTGTTGGCTTTTCATCTTCCGGGGTTAGGGTTTTGGGTTTTATTTATGTTAAAAATGCCTTTGGAGCCTCATTTTAATAATCATCTTCTTGCGAATGTGAGTATCCATCACATATTTTCTCAGAGATAAGATGCCACCATTCTAGCGAGTCTTTCACTCTATATTTCTACAGTTTTGTACATTTCGCTCAGTAATCAAATTTGTGTATTACTATATCTCTGTGTTTATGGTTATATCTCTGATAAATCTCTATTATATTATTGGATATATTATATATCTCTGTTCATTTCCTTATTATATCTCTGCTCTCATTTCATGCCGAAAATAATCTGGATCAGTGGTATCCGAGCAGGTTGTTCTTGATTGCTTTTTAGTGCATGTCCCCGACGAAGTCCGTGTTAATATTATGGTAGCTGTGGGAGGTATTTACCTCCATGTGTAAACTTGACGAGAACAGAATACTCCAAAAAACAAGAGAAAACCCTAATGAGTTGGCTAAAAACCCTAGAAGTCTTGTCGGATCAAGAAGATAATTTATATTAGGTTATTAGCCTCCAAGAGAAGAAGTCGGCCAGAAATAATAATAATATGCTGAACAGACATGTACCTAGAAGGAGAAGTCAGCCCCAACAAATCTGGAAGAACCACTATATATACAGGGTTCCAGTTCTCATTTGACACATCTCAAAATTACAAAGCAACAATTGGTGCGCACTGTAGTTCCCAGTTTAGTGCGTAAGTGTGGAGGAGAGTTGTAGGTGCAGTTGTTGCAACAACCAGTTTTCAGTGTTGGCTTGAACTATCTCTTGGCTATGGTTTGGACTATCTGATCAGCTATTGTTGGTGCCTTATCCTTGGAGGAAGATGCGCTACACCTTGTTTGGCTATCTAGGCTAGGGTTTTTTTCTAGAGTAATTCTCAGTCAAGGTTAAGGTGCTCGGAGGGTGGCTTCGGCCTATGGTTGGGTGATGAGGGTATCATAAATGGTAAAATGAGCACAATATTCTATATTCTAATAGGTTATGGGCCCACACCTCCTTCATTCAGTCTAAAATGCTGGAAGGAAACATAGCCGCTAGGATATTGAGCTTGTTGAGGAACTGCCGCTAGGGTTACTAGCAAAAGTAGCTTCCAAGACACTGCCGCTAGGGTTACTAGCAGAAGAAGCTTCTAAGACACTGCCGCTAGGGTTACTAGTATGAGCAGTTGCAAAAACCCTAATCCTCTTGTTGAGGCACCTTAATTGAATGGATTGACCTAATCTTCGGATAGATCAGTGCGCTCTATCCTAGTGCATCTCCTGATACTCTCAACAAGCCAAGACGTGAAGTTTGAATTTTTGGTCACATCTAGGGTTTGACCAAGTCAAGCAACCATGACTAACTCTATGAATTCTGAGAACAATTTAGATGGAGCCTCTAACTTCAGAGGGTGGAAGACAAGGATTGACCTCATCCTTGCCAAGAATAAAGTGTTATATATCATGAAAGGAAAGATCGTGAAGCCAAAGTTTGAAGAAGGAAAAGAGAAGGAACTGTAGAACGTTGCAGCTATGGAGAAGTTCAAAGATGTTGACATCAATTCCATGAGTATCAAAGTGGATTCTATAAAATACCACTTGATACCCTATATCTCCCATCTTGACTCATCAAATAAGATGTACTATGCGCTAACAACTCTCTTCTCAGTTAGAAACATTGGACAAGTTATGAGTCTGAAGAATGAGCTCCGTGACATGAAGATGAATGATGATGACAGCATAACATCATACTTTGTAAGGATATCCCAGTTAAGAGATCAACTACAAGCTATTGAAGATATCACTTCAGAGAAGGAATTGGTGAACATAGTACTCAATGGTCTTCCCAAGATGTGGGATGCATTCGCCACAAGCATGAACACAAGGAAGGAGTATTCAACATTTGAAGAACTTTGGACTTGATGTGCTCAAGAAGAATCAAGGATCAATGCAAAAGAGAAACCCCAAAGGAAGTACGATGATCAAGCCTTCACACCAAGATTCAAGAACTTCAGGAACAAAAGGAAGTTTGGTTCAAGGAGGAAGCCAAATCAAGAGAAAGACATTCCAGAAGTACAATGCTTCAACTGTCGAAAGTATGGTCACTACAAGAATCATTGTCCCGAGCTAAAGAAAAGGAAGGAAAAACATGAAGCATCAATTGCCGAAGAAAAGGAACCTACAAAGAAGACTAAGAAGGATGGAAGAGACTTCTTCTTCTAAAAGGTAACAACACTCTTCTTATTTCTTGTTCATATCTTGTTTGCATCGTCTCTGTACATATCTTGTATATCTATCTCTTGGAAGATAATATGTTCCAAGAAGAACTACACCTATGGAAGAACAAACAAGATGAAAATGGATATCACTAGATAATACACATGAAAGGATGAAATACAAATCATGTGGAAGCTACTAAGCCGAATCAATTATGAAGAGACTTAGAAGAAGCAAAGACAGAAAGAAGTCAACAATCGAGAAGAAATTGGAAAAATACTTATGACGTTTTGTAGAAGACAACAAGACGAAAAGTGTGGATTCTGTTAGACAAGAGAGCCAATTATATATTGCAGAAGACAATAAGGATGAAGATGGAAGCCTGGACTCTGTTAGATAGAGGGAGACGATTATAGGCACTCTTACATGAAGCAAGGGTTAGGAGGGAGCTAATCCTATGATCCATTGAAAATTATGAAGTTTATATCCATGGTAGTGACCATGAAAGACAGTATGTGTTCAGTTCAAGAAGTCTTCCTCGAAGAGAAGCCTTAAAGTATCCCTGGTTGTCCATCCAGATCCATGACCCTATGATAAAAGGAAGAAGTGGAATCTCTAGGGCATGGAATCTATAAGAAACTCCATGGACCCAAGAGCTAAAGAAAAACATGAAGAATAACATGAAGATTCCAAGAAAGAAAGAGAAATCAAAACAACCAGTCATTGTATCAAGAATCACAAGATTACCAGCTTGATATGAACTCACTAAAATCAATCAAGCAGAAGAACTAAAAGTCATGATAAAGAACATTGTATGGAAGACTTATGAATGAAAGCACTGTGAAACCTAGAACTAGAGGTTCTCCCAGATGGAGGGAGAATACTATGATGATTACTTGTTCCAGTAAACCAGACTTATCTCCACATGAGTCATTATATCATCCGCAACATCCATGAGTTGGAGTTCTACTTCAGATGAATACAAAGAATGTTTTCCAGAAAGATTGAATAAAGAGTGTATGAAGAGCAATCTCAAGAATTTGAGGCATACCAGAAAGAGACCCTTGTATGCAGATAGAAGAAGATAACTTGGTGGAAGAACCTCTAGTGCACAACAGAAGCATGGTGAAGATTCCCTATAACATCAAGATGATTACTCAATAGATCAGATCTCATGATGACAGAAAAAGTACCACATGGATATGTTCCAGTTTTTCCAACAATGATATACTCTATTATTCAGATCTACATGAAGCCTTCATAGTGTTCCAGACTAAAGTACATTTGAAATCAAGCATTACATTATCCATAATGAAGTCTAGAAAGGAGAAAGTGATTCTCCAAATACATATCTCCACAGATGAGTAGATAAGCAGACATTTTGGTAAAGCTTCTATCCAAGATGAAAGAGTTTGCGTACTCAAGCTGGAACTCATGGAAACAACTTCCTTATTGAAAAAGTAAGAAATGACTCATAGTTTGGGAGGGAGCATTGAAAATATTATTGAAGACATTCATTGAAAAATAGTCGATCTTGGACAGATTCTTTCCTGTTCGGAAAGTGGATTGAGATTTCTGACGGGCAATGACTTCCCATTATGGCTAACATGGGAAGTAGTCTGATTGTTGATGTATCATAGACAACGACTTCCCATTGTGGTTATCATGGGGAGTGGTCTAGGTAATTCTCTCTTCTTGAGGGTTACTCAAGAAGACTGGCCCGCCTCGCCGGACAATGATTTCTCATTGTGGTTAACATGAGGAATGGTTCATTTTGGAGGTTGATGCAGGATAGTATTTTCCTCTTGTGATTAACAAAGGAAATGGTCTGGACAATCATTCCTTAGGGTTTATACATTCTCTCTAGGGTGCACTTTGATTAGTGTACGAGGAATGGCCCAGGGTGGGGAATGGTCTAGGCTTAACATTCCTTAGGGTTATACATTCTCTCTAGGGTGCACTTTGATTAGTGTAGGAAGAATGGCCTAGGATGGGGAATGGTCCAAGTTCAGAAGACATGACAATTATTCTTTCTTGTTTGAGAAGAATAGTCCAGATATCTCATTGTTCTACTCTAAGGGAAGATATTCTTTCAGATCTCACAGATGTGAGTGAAATATGGGCCCAAATGATTTAGTTTATATCATAACATTATTTCTGTGCAGGTTGCTATCAAATGTTTGTTATGAAGATTGTATGACAGTAGATGAAGACTATTGTGGTGGATATGTTCCACTGTTCGTGACTACACGTTGTTGATCAAGTACTTGTGTGTTACTTGGTGTGGTAGTGTACCACTGGATTGTAGTTATGTACTACTATGGATAGACACAATTGTGTTCTATTTTTGTTCTAATTGCCTTGAATACTATCAACAATTTATTGAAGATAATCATCATCCAAACGAATGATGAACAAATATTTTCCAAATGGAAAATGATTAAGAGCATTTACTCCTCTAGATTATAAGAATGACTCTTGTGTCACTCTATGGTATGAGTGAATTATCCTGCATCATGTCTAATTACTTAGATGAAGTATGGTTTCGAGAGATGATGTAGTTGATAGTGATGGTGATGCTCATGATCTAGTCATGAGATAGTCTAAACAACTATGTTGATGCTACCGGGTAAATGGTATGTTTTTGTGCTCAAGACCATTTCCTATAATACCTCCCTAGCTAGGAGGGAGTGTTAATATTATGGTAGTTGCGGGAGGTATTTAACTCCACGTGTAAAACTGACGAGAATAGAAGACTCTGGAAAGCAAGAGAAAACCCTAATGAGTTGGCTAAAAACTCTAAAAGTCTTGTCGGATCAAGAAGATAATTTATATTAGGTTATTAGCCTCCAAGAGAAGAAGTCAGCCAGAAATAATAATAACATACTGAAAAGACATGTACCCAGAAGGAGAAGTCGTCCCCAACAAATCTGGCAGAACCACTATAAATACAGGGCACTAGTTCTCATTTGACACATCTCAAAATTGCAGAGCAACAACTGGTGTGCACTGCAGTTCCCGGTTTGGTGCGCACGTGTGGAGGAGAGATGCAGGTGTAGCTGCTGCAACAACCAATTTTCAGTGTTGGCTTGAACTATCTCTTGTCTAGGGTTTGGACTATCTAATCAACTATTGTTGGTTCATTATCCTTGGAGGAAGATGTGCTACACCTTGTTTGGCTATCTATCCTAGGGTTTGCTTTCGGAGTAATTCTCAGTCAAGGTTAAGGTGCTCGGAGGGTGGCTTCGGCCTATGGTTGGGTGACAAGGGTATCGTCAATGGTAAAATGAGCACAATATTCTACATTATAATAGTCCAAGTATAGAAACTTGGGTTTCGAGCTTATCTCTCTTGAGGAAAATTATGTTAGAAGATTGGTTGTTGTCATTGATGTCAACCCTGGTCATATGTTTTGGACCGCAAGATTGATGAAGGTATTTAGACATGAAGGAAAATGCACATGAATATAAAACACCCATGGATGAATAGTATACATCATGTTGTTTCTGTTGGTATGTAGCACGTCACATGGATCCTCATGGTTGAGGAGAAATGAATTTTTGAAGATGACAAAGTGAATTGAAGAAGGAAATACATGTAGGCCCTAAAGATAATTAAAGAAAAGAATTACAAAATAAGAAAGTGTCAGGTCAACCCTAATGTTAAAAGGAAGTGACATAAATGGTATAAATACACATCATTATACATTCATTTTATATAAGTCAAATTTCAGAGGAAATCAGAAGTAAAGAAGGCCGGATTTCAAGGGAGGATGAAGTCTTTTGGTGATGTGTTCTAAGGTATGTTATTTTCAGATCATCTTACCATTTTTACTATAATTTTTTTTTCTAGAATGATTCAGATGGTGAAATTTCTATGGTATTGAGAAGACATATCAAGGTACCAGTGGTAAAAATTTCATCTCTTGATTCGCTATAATTATGGAGATACACTCTGTGGAAGATAGGGTTTGTGACCAGTCCTGAAGCTAGTCAATAAACAGGTGTTCCGGGTAAAACAGTCATAACTTCTTCATCGAGAATCCAAATGATGTGGGAAAAATTTCAATGGAAAGAGTACAGACTTTAGTTTCTTGTGTGAGAGTTTTAGAATCTTATGTTAAATATTGAGCACGGGGTATTCTGTACAAGTTCGGTCTTCTGAATAAACCAAAATTGAACAAGGTCTACCATTCTCTCTATAACTTATTTTTGGGGAGGATTCAAGGAGTGAAACTTGGAGGAGTTTCAAAGAATACATTGAGTAATATTATCTATAGGATCAAAGTACTCCAAGAATTGAATAATTTCATAAATTGAATAATTTTCAGGAAGCATTGTCAGGTTCTATGTGATGATTGGTTGATGGTGATGATTTAATGTAAAGTTTTATTATCTCTTGTATATTCTTGGGTGGAAGGAAGGGGAAAGGATGGAGAGTTCAACTCTCTCTTGATATTGGAGGATTGTATCTTCCTCTTGGAGGTTTATCCCTCCCTTTACATTTGGAAGCTGTAGCTACCTTTGGAA
>ML777672.1:1653675-1677291 GCA_009831015.1 Picea engelmannii
ACAATAACTATTGATTATTTCTCATATATTGTGCATGGTGTATTGTGGTGTATTGGTGTAACTCTTATACTATTGTTCATTGCTCATTGGATATAATTGAATGGTTTAAGTATAAGTTGAAAAAGGTCTTAAATTGTACTTGATATTGATTCACCCCCCTCTAAGTATCAACAAATCACTCTCTCATGCCCAAGAAACCCTCCATGGAGGAAGAAAAGAAAAACGACGGAGCAAAATATTCTATTAATCAGTTTCTTGAGAAATCTCTCATGTGACAGAGGGATGAAATGAAGGAGAATTTTTCCCACATCCTTCAGTACATGCCAATAAAAACATGAACGTCTTCATCAAGTGTCCATTTTGGAGACACTTCTCCTTTCAAGATACATGTTAGTTTTTATATTCATGTATTTGAAGGTCAGATAGATGCAGATTCCCTAGCAAAATGTTTAAATCTACTAGAAGGTTATTTCTTTGTTCACAATTTTTAGGACAGGGAAAATATCAACTTCACACTCCTTAAGGATCTCCCCCATGTCAAACATTGGTGGGAAACTTACTCAGAGAAAATTTCCACAGAGGATTCTGGAATATATGGGGTTGAGCCCACTTGTGATTTTTTTGTGTGGATGTGGTCAAGGAACAATATTACCTTGTTGGTAACTATGATGACCAGTACATGAGATGGATCAGGATACGTCAAGAGAAGGGACAAGCAGTGCTAGAGTTCACCAATACCTTCCATACCTTGCACACCAAGCTGGGTATCAAAGATTCTGAGTGGAATTTGGTTCTGAAATACCGTGGGGATATACACAGGTACATCCAAAATGAAATGGAGTTTCTGGACATCTCATCGTTGGGAGATGCCTATCAATATGCTCTCAAAATTGAGAAGAAATTTAGACACCAGAACAAATGAGAGTCCAGGTATGTAAATCCAAAACAACCAAAGTATGATAAAGACGACCCTAACAAACAGCCTCCTGAAAACTAGTCTAAGCCACAGGAAAATAAGGGTCATGGAAAGATGGAGAAGGAAACTGGAAAGTGGTGCGATTTCCACAAAATCCTATAGCACAACACTGATGAATGTCACTCAAAATATTTATTGGTGGTCGAGATCAAAGAAAAATATACGAACCTAGATTCAAAACGTGATTCAAAAAATAATGGGAGAAGACAGATCACTGACGTAGACCCCATTGCTACTGTCGTGACCACAATAATTCAACCAGAAGAACCAACACATCCTGAAGAGGGGGAGTGCCTCTTAAATTCATAGATGTGGGTGAAGGGGACCCTGTTTCATTTCATTGTTGATAGTGAAATCCATAAAAACCTCATTTCAATAGAGGTCGTCAAATAGTTGGGATTTTGGACAACACCACACCCACAACCATACAACATTGGGTAGCTTTTCCAGGGACACGAAATTCATGTCATCCAACAAAGCCGATTGTCAAACAACATTCATCCCATCAAGGATGAGGTATTATATGATTTTTCCCTGTTGGATGTCTGTGATGTTCTTTTGGGCTATCCATATATGTGGAAGCGCAATACTATTTATGAGTCTCGACCCCGTAGTGTCATTGTTACTCTAGGGGGTCATCTCTATAGGATACCAGAGGTAGTTCCAACTACTGTACCACCTAAAAAATGCCACAAGGTAGTATCTCATACAAAAAAAATTAATTTCTTCACAATCTATTCAAAAGGTGAACATAAGGACACCGCAACCACTGCAGCCTCAGTCCAAACACCTTCTATCTAGTAGAATCATGTTGACAAGATTGAAGCAAAGCGCAATGATTACTTCTACACATAATCATATCATGTATCCAAAATGGTTACAAAGGTCCAACCCTTCCAACATAAGGTTCTCAACAACCTTCCACAAGACAAGCAACACAACCTCTCGAACAAGAAAGCAACTCACCAAGGTTCAAATTCAACAAATGCCTCCCCCTCTCCCTCGAGAAATCAATGCAATGTATACCATTTATTACTAAGGATAAAGGATTTATCCAAGTGGATATCAGTGGCCACCCACATATTCCAACTGGATCAAAACAGTCTTCTGGCAATTTACATAAGGACACTTCAACCACTGCAGCCTCAGTCGAAGAACCTTCTATCCAACAGAAGAGGTCAATAATCTTGAAGCAAAGAGAAAAATATTCCTTCTACACACAATCATCTCATGTAGCCAGACTATTTACAAAGGTCCAACCCTTCCAACATCAGGTTCTCAACATCCTTCCACAAGCCAAACAATGCAACTTCTCCAGCAAGGCAAACAACTCACCAAGGTTCAGATTCAACAAATGCTTCCCCCTCTCCCATGGAAACTCAATGAAAATGAGACCATTTATTCCTAATGAAGGAGGATTGATCTAGGTGGATATCATTGGCCACCCACCTATTCCAACTAGCTCAAAACAATCTTATGACAATTTACTATTTTTAGGAGTTTTTTGGTTCCTAAACTTTCGGGGCCATTTTGAGGGAATAAATGAAGTTTTTCATGATCAGACACATCTAATATGGCCAAAGGATTTTATTAATCCCCCAAAATTAATACCCTTGTCGATACCTTTCCAATGAGATATCGTGCACCCCGAACGAAGATCATATGCCAAAGTTACGCCCCCAGGAAGCTGATACACCAAACTACCCAAAACAGGGTCCACAAAACTATTGGCTTTTCATCTTCCGTGTTTAGGGTTTTGGATTTTATTTATGTTAAAAAGGAATTTTGAGCCTCATTGTAATAATCACTTTCTTATGAAAGTGAGTAGCCGTCACATCTGTTCTCAGAGATAAGATACCATTCTAGCGAGTCTTTCACTCTATATTTCTATAGTTTTGTACATTTCTCTCATTAATAGAAATTATGTATTACTGTATCTCTCTGTTTATGGTTATATCTATGATAAATATTTTTTATATTATTGGATATTTGATATATCCAATATTATTGGTTGTCATTGATGTCAACCCTTGAAGAAATCCCGGTAGCAAAAAGGTTTGGGTAATGGACCCAATTTTGTTTGATGTAATGATGACTCATTATTGTCTTGTCATGGTTGATAATAAGTACAAATGGATGAACTCCAAAGTGATCCCCTTATGGTGAAATCCCTCATGGGAAGACACTTTGTAGATCGAGTTATCCTAGAATTATGGTTAGAGAACCCATGCTTATTTGTGGAATAATGAGATGAAGGTCAGTGAATTTTTCAGTGAAACTATCCTATATGGATATTTCTTATCATTCCATTTCCGGTGATATGTGGAACGTCACATAACTCCTCACGGTTAGAGATTTATTGCCATGAGAAGTTGGAGAAACCAGTTTTGGGTAATGGACCCAAGTTTGTTTGATGGATAATGGTATGAGTTTTGATATAATTTTAGGTAATAATATTCTATATGGATAGTACATGTCATTCCATTTCTGGTGGTATGTGGAACACCACATAACTCCTCACGTTTTGAGAGTTATAGCCTTACGAAGTTGGAGGACCCTCATATGTCATCTAGAATCCCCAAAAGGTCAAAGTAGTCAAAATGGTTTAAGAGATTTTAGAAGGTAAATAATAAAGTGAAGTGATGAGTGTACTATAATTCAAATTGAATACAAAATAAATCATTTAAAAAATAAATTTAATGGAGAAATTAGAAGTGGGTTAACCCTAAAATAAGGAAAGTGGGCAAAGTGACCTAGAAGATGTTTTTAAGGAAGCTAATTGGAGAGTATAAATAAGAGGCAAGTGACACAACACCCCTACCTCAGCAGGTCCTGTATGACCTCCCAGTCTAGGATCATTCTTAATCTCCCCTTTGACTCTAATTGACTCTTTGATTCCCCACGGGAATCTTCCACACACAAGTGTTTATCCACACGTCCTTCCTAGAAGTTACGCCTGTGCGAATAAGCACCAAGCCCCAACTCTCATCCACGTGACCAGCTGACGTGACCACACTTTTCACCTGAATGGTTTATTGGGTTTCGTGGCTTCGCGATCATTGATGTGAGTCCCTCTAACTCGTCAATCCCTGAAACCCCGAAAGTCTAGCAGGTCCTTTCACTCCTCCCTTGACTTTACTTAATGTGACCTCTGTCTAAAACTTGGGGCCCAAATAATTCGACACTTCAAAATTTCTCTTATCGATGATTCAAAATGCAGCAAAACCCTTCACTGGTGGCTGAAATCATGGTGATTCCTCGTCATGATCAACGACTCTAAAATCCCTGTGATCTGATGGTCCTGATTCTATCAGGACGTCTCAAATCGGGAGTTCGCAACTCTCGACTTCGAGTCGCAACATATTCAATGCCAGACTTCCGAAACAATGAATTTAAGCACGAGACCAACAATCCTAGTTGATCCGGATCCAACACCTACTATCTCTCCTGAGCTTACAGGTGTTGAAATACACTCATCCTTATTCTTCCCATTGGTCGGCAATATCCAATGGTTCACGGAACTTCGGTGATTCTCCCTCTGAGAATTTCAACCGTCCATTCAAATTCCTCAAAGACTCTTGAAATACCTTGGCGTCTTTCCTTCTGATCTTAAATTCTGCAAGGTGACTCCAAACCTCATTCTTCCTTTGAACACTTCAAAGGTTCTAACCCTTATGAATTTGGAACTCTCACTGTAACTCCTAGAATCTAAGGAATCCCTTCACGCACACCTTGCGACATTCACAATAACCCCTGGTTATTTCACTCTTCAACTCTGTGCACTCCTTTGAAACAACAGTTCTTCAACCTTTCTCCTCAGTTGGAAAAGTCTAAGACTTCAACTCGTCGGCGCACACCTTTCACAACTCTATGCTATACCTACACTCCAACTGGTATGAGAACAACGGTATCCCTCCTGATCTTTTCTGAGATAAAACTCATAACTCTGTCAACACACTCTATACAGACCTTCACTGCACTCCTTGCAGAAATACTTAGGATGAGAAACAATTGAAACTCATACTTCTCTTCTCACAGACTTCATACATTCAACATGAAATCAAGATCATACACACACATAACATTGAAACAAATTCCTAACAGAGAACATAAGAAAAATTGTAAACATACCATTAAAATATATGTAAACAACAACCACAACAACACCATGAGATGAAATCAAAGCATTGTTATATTAATTCCAATGCTCTTGTACATGGTTCAATAGCAACAACTATCTACTTATACAATCCTACAATCTATGTTCTTCTTTATGCTCTCTACATCTCTACAACTTTCAATGAGAATTATATATTTTTAACAATACATATGAGGGTGTCTTTTATGAGATTTCCCTCTTACAGTTCTAACCATCTAATCAAAATAAAAGCTACAACTGCTTTACATTCATTACACTTAAATGCCTCCATATCTGACAGATGAGAGCAATGCTCAAGATCTGTTTACAATCTCCAAAACATAAATGCAAATACATCCTTTCAGATATTTCATTAATGCTTTATCCTTTGAAATTCAAAATGTTCTCAAAACATGCATTGGTGTAATTCTAGTTGTCCTTCACCTTTGTGCTTGCTTTGTTGGCTCGCTTACGATGCTCCCGCATCATACTCCCTTGGCTAAAAAATTCATGGACTCTTGTTCATGAGATCCTGTACTGTCTATCCATGTCTTTGGATATCTGCTTCGCTTTCCCAACTGGTATCCTCAATCGGGTGTCTTTTCCATTTGACCAAATATTCAAAGTATGTCTTCCTTCGGGTCTTCTTTCCAACTCTCTGATCAATTATATTTTCCATCTGTGGATTTTCAGCTATAGGCAACTTTTTAACCCATTGAATTTCTTTCTGGTTCTTTTCTCCCACTTCATCTGGTCTATAAGGATACAGATCCACTATATTGAATATGGTCGGTGATATTCCTACCCCATACGGTAATTCTATTTCATAAGCATTGGCCTCAAATTTCCTCAGAATCTTACACGGCCCTGTTGTGGCAATTATATGATTAGTATAATGCACACATTTAATTATCAATCCGGGATTCATAATCAACAGAGTTACAAGACACCAGTAAGAAGGGTAATTTCTAATGTCACAAGTATAGAACTAAGCTAGATTATGCATGTTGGAAATAAACCAAACTATAAAACTAAAGCACACTTTGGTTGTCTTTCACAGAGAGGCTATGTACTCCATTATGGCACAGGCAAGTATGAGATGGATTCTTTTGACAAATCAACTCTGCTATCTGACCCAGAAAGCTAACTATGCAATCACACTCTTAGAAAGGAAATCACACATCAATAATCAAAGCATAGCATGGGTAGTTCAATAGTCAATATGTTGGTTCTGTTGTGGTTCACAATGAACTTCACTAGTTCTTGTCCAAATAGGTTTGACTACTGCTGCCAACATCTATGATCACTCAAGGAAATCAAATTCATGAGAACATAAACAGGGCATATGAAAAAACAAAGTAAGTAAATATCTTTAAGCAATCATTTAACCAAAATCCTAAACTGAATTATCTGCTATTCCCTGAAGCTATTAGAGATGATGAATTAAATTGAGAAATCAAATCTTCGGCTATTCTAACAATTATACTACTAAAACAAAATGCTAACATTAACCTACACGAATGTTGACCTTTGTTGGGCGGTGGGCCCTTGACACTCCAACAAGTCAGCAACTGGAGTCTACTGTAAGTTGGTATTCGATCCACACATCACTCTTACTCAAATCTTAAACATGGAATTGGATTAGGCTAACAACTCAATTCACATTCATTCCTTAATAATAAAAAACATGGACATAAATGAAATCCTTTCATTAATACTCAAACTGAATATATGTTCCACAATATGCAACGCTGCTCTCTACTCTCTATTTCTTCATATGTCTATATGTCCAGATGTCTCACCATCCTTGCCACAACTATTTAAATAGTCTTAGTCGTGAAACACAAGGAGGTGAAATCTCAAACAAATCGGTGATTGTCCAATTTACACATTTGGTTACATATTTTAAGCTTCATCCTCATGACATGGAGTGCATGAGGATGAAGCAATAATCAAACTAGTCTAATATAGTCTTGTTAGAACTTGGATGATCTAATAAGCAATCAACAAATATCTCAGGCACGATCTGGAGCTTAACTTTAGTGTACTTTGTTTCCTTTATTGGTACCGGATCATAACATGTGAGACACGGCGAATGGTACCGGATCTGAATAACGTGCAATTGGTTGGTACTGGACTCGGATAGTCATTGGTACCGGAATTAGACAGTCACGTTGGTACCAGACTATAATAGGAAAACTGTGTTATTTTTATTAATCCACTCCAAAGCACCTTCCATAACTCTGTAACTGTAGTGAATTTTTTAAAACAGCCCAATAAAGACCTAATTTGTCATTCTAGGAGAAAAACCCATGTTTTAGAATCTTCAGATTCGCTTCCATGTGCATGCAAATCGAGGTGCAAGTTGGCACTTTGAGATTTTTCTATTTCCCGAAATGTTCCCCCTGAGCTTGAGGTCCACATGTGCGATCTGGGGGAATTATAACTCACATGTCCACATTTCGATGACGTTCCCCATAAAACCCACGTCCCCAATTTTCTTCTAGAAGACTTCAAAATTCAACTTTTACTCTAGTACCGGATGATTGGAAATGTCAAGGATCAAGGCTACCTAGTCACCCAACCTATTTATTCAAATCACACCATTAGAAGATCTCTTTTTAAAAAATTAACACATTTTCACTAATAAGAACGTACAAAATATGCATAAGTATTGAACTACCTCATGTGCTCTTCTTGGGTTACACTTTTACACCAAGTACGGGAAAACCAGGTATGTAACGAGGCTAGTTGATCAAATTAAATGATTAGAACATGCATTAAAACATGAAAAAATGAAGTCCCAACATTCCCCCATGCCTAAACTATTGCATGCCCTCATGCAAAACTGTCAATCCATACTTCAAAATAGACTTGAAACACCAGTTCATGTTGGTCAACCCCATGTGCCTACTTAATTGTAGGTCTAAAGACAACCTGATATTCAACCAGGGTTTGGTACAAATGAAGGATCGAGAATGGAGTACCAAAACAAGTATACAATGAAAGAATTCTTGTTGAGAAAAGTGTAAGTGACCATTCATAAGAGCATTTATTAACCGAGAGTGCAACAATCAAGTGACTATCATGATGACATGACATAATCAAATAAGAAGTGTGCTTTGTAATATGAACTTAATGCATAATCGATACAATTCTTACTAGTAAAAATTAGAATGATAGCACATACCTTGCTAACTTGTGATATTTGATACTAGTTCAGGAAAATACCAAAGATTGAGTCAATTTTACCAGAATCCGTCACTAGTGCTTGGTGAGAGTTTTAGTACTGGACCAACACAAAATTTGAAGTACCAGATCACTACAAAGATGAAGGTACCTGACTAATTATAAATTTAGACATAATTGGCCCAGTTTTACCTCAAGTTTACCTTTACTTTAATGTACGTTGCAGGCTATGAAGTGGAGGATGGATCAAAGTACATGCTGGCTGAAACTGAGAGCTACTAGAGATCTAGGAGGGAGTTGATGAATATTGATCTGCTGGGATTCCTTGTCTCTCTCTCTCTCCCCCATGCCTGTTGGTTTTCATGTCCTCATGCAAACTCTTTTATCACATGCTTCTACAAGAAATTACTACAAGTTGAAAGAGGACTATGTAGAACTAATGCATGTTGACTGAAGGTTGAAGTATGCCAACAAATAAATTCTTTTTAATCAAGTTTATGAGTGGTTTTCTGAAATCTTTGCAGAAAATTTTAATCAGTACCGAAAATTCTCAAGTTTATGAGTGGTTTTCTGAAATCTTTGCAGAAACTTTTAATCAGTACCGGAAATTCCTTTGCTTTTACCTATATGACCATTGTATAACCACATGATGTGTATGATTTGAAACATAGGCTGACTGTTCTTGTGTTTAAAACTTGCAAAGTTTCTGAAACAACGTTCATTCTTTAGGCTGGAGCTTATTGGAGGATCAATACTGGAATTTCTTGTACCTTATGGAGCTTCTTTAACCTGTTCTTGTACTTGAGTTTATTCCTTTGTATCTGGTTTTGCAGGGTTGATGTTGCATGCTGCCCTCTGAAGATGAGTTGTGAGTCTAGAAAAGAGCCCTGAAAGAGGCTCTTTGACCCTCCCCCATGCCAAAGGTGTTGCATATCCCTATGCAAATAGATCTGGCACACTGTATCAAAATGAAAGAAAATTGATAAGAGAAGATAAACCAGATCAAATGCCAAAAGTGCTTATGTCATCTAGCATATGATCTCATGCCTTATTTGTTGTTAAAAATGAAATTGTCTTTCTTTTGATGACTTATTGACAAGCAACAAAATTCAGCAATGAAAACAGGGAGTTTTAATATTTTTCAAGAAGAACAATCCCAACCTGACTTCCTTCAAAGATTTACTATCATTGGATATTATGGATAATTTTCACAGTATAAGTAGATTAGACTCCATAGTCAGGGCCCCACTCCTAAGAAGTTGCCTTCTTAGGTAATGTAGGATTTAAATGTCAGACTAGTAGGGTTGACTTAGGGTAATTCTCAAATGGACATTTGCTTGTATTATTAATTTTTCTTGTTAATCTAGAATTTATATATATTTTTATGACAAAAGCGAATTTTTCAATCAAACAAGTATAAATGAGACATTCACAAACCAGAACCCACTGCCAGCAAGCCTGTTCAGTACTCCGGTGGGGTAGTTGTGTTATTTAGTGAGAGACATACCTTCCCCAGGCAGAATGCCTCATTTCCAATAGGCATGTTCAGTACCCTGATGGGTTTTCCTAGTCATACCACAGACCGGTACCCGCTGCCAGCAGACCTGTTTAGTATCCCAACAGGTTAGTCTCTTAAACCCTTTTTCTATTAGAGGCTTCTTGTCCCATAGTCACCTATTTTATTTTTTGTTAAAGAGTTTTTTTGCACAGGTGACAGGGGGAGTCTCGTCTGAAAACCCTTTTATAGGCTGGGATGGTATTGGGTTAGAAGATATACTCTCTTATTTGAAATGTCTTTAAAGATTTGTTTGAAGGAAAAATAAACTCATGTATTTATGTTACTTCTTTTGGATATTCTAGATGTATGATCTATCTGAGTTTGTCCATAAGAGAAGGACCTAAAGTTACCTTAGGGTACTGATATATCCTCTTCCCATAAAGTTTTCCTAGTGTGCCCACGACAGAGAGTGTTCATATACTCATATGCTACTTTTTATTAAAGATAGTCCAATGATTACTGTTGAAGTATAGTTAGGGTGAAATAGTTACTTGTAGGCTAATATTTTTAATCCCTTTAATCATGCTGAAGAACTGATGATGTTTGTAATGGACTTTTTGATGAAAGAAACCTCTAAACTTTAAATCAGATTAAGCATGGTTCTCATCAAGCAACAAATGCAAAAGAAATTATATCTTCTCAGTCAAGCAACATAACCAAAAGAAATTAAAGCAACTAAACCAAAAGAAATTAAAATACTTCCCTTTAGTCAGCAACTGAACCAAAATAAATTATTTCTTCTAGGCTTGCATGAGAGATTCCATTTGATGTTGCAGCTAGCTCCTTGGTTTTATCTTGAATGACACGGATCAACAGGGTTGCTGGTACTGGACTAGCACAGATCTGCTGGTACCGGACCAACACAGGTGTTTTGGTACCGAACTAGCACACTGGTACTGAATTATATGTTGGTGCAATGGTTTCCCTATAATCTTGGTAGTTTATTGAAGTTCAAATAATCATCAATTGAGAAGTAATATTGTCTACATAGTAAAACAGAGAAGTAATGTTCCAGCTGCAAGGTGTGGCACTACAAAACTCCAATACCCATCAGTACTTCCTTTATTCAAACAATTTTGAAAATATAGCAGTCATACTCCCTAAAGTTAATTTATCATTTTAACCATTTCAAAGGATATAAAGGTTAGCCAACAATATCTTATACCAATGTTTAGGTACCAGACTATTTTTTTCTGGTACTGGACTAGCACAGAGTGCTAGTACCGGATTGTTTTCTGGTACCGGACTAGAACAACACCAGATGACATGTTGCAGGCTTCCCTGTATCATTGGAAAGTTCTTGAAGTCCAAATTCTTTGTAAATTTACTTTTGAGGATTCATACTGCTAACACACTAGTAAAAATAATAAATAATAAAAAATAATAAATAATAAATAATAATAAAAAAATTGAAATTGCAGTGAAAAAGTGAGGCAAAGAGATTAATGGTCATGCTCGTAACGTGGAGATGTGAAAACCTCCCTTTTTTGAAGCACTGCCCACCTGTTCCGGTTGTCACTTTCATTTTATTGGAAAACAAAACTTATCAACACACCTAATCACTTTAATTTTTGTAGAAGATATAAAAAATGATGTTGCACCGAACTAACAACTATATGCAACTTTTATTTACTTATTTACTATCCTTCCTAATTGAGAAAGAGAGAATCTTTCTTCAAGTATATGAAAATTTCTAGTGCGTCCATGTGCAAAACAAATTTATAAGCAAACTCATATCCAAATATGGAAAATATACCTCGATGGTTGTTCGGACATGAGAGGCCAGTTGCTCTTCTAGGAATGATGCTGTGAATTTTCGAATAAGGGAGAAATATGGTAGTTTACCTACTGTTTGGATCCAACCTTCAATATAATCTAGATTTTTTTGGCTTACTAGATCTTCCATTATCATGTCAAGTAAATCTTTTGAAATATGGTCTTCATTGATAAAATATGGTGTCAGGCAGGCAGGAGACTCTTTAATTTCAGGTTCCAGCATCCACTCTTTATCAGTTGTGGTCCATGACTCTTGAATCTCCTCTAGATGTTGTTTATGAACTTCTAGATCTGCTACATTGTGTGGCTCGTGAGTCTCTTTCTCTTCTCTTCCTCCTTGAGATACAGATAAATCTCCGATTGCAACCAAAACTTGGTCCACCTCAAATGCCTATAGGCCTTTGATAGCAATGAGGATTTTCTCCACTCGAGATGTAGGTAGGTCTCCATTTTCTATCAAACTTTGTGAAATTCCTTGTTGTACCATTTCTTCCTTTGCTCATCAAACTCTTAATCATCATTCTTCTGCTGGCTGGTAGATCCTGTCTCGCAACATGGATTATTACTCGGGGGTTCTTACAACACCCCAAAAATGGTTTATCTTTAAAGAGATTGAAATTTTAATCTAAAACTACTAATTGCAATAAAACTCACCAAACTTGAACTCCTCACTTACTTGGACCATGTTGTCACCAAGTTATCCTTTCACACGAGTTAGTTCATTAAAAATAAAATTCATAAAGAAAAACACACTTTGCATTAAAGGAAGAAGGCAACCTGGCTTCGGAGAACCCCACTATAGTGGCCATGTGGCTCTTCACTCACGTCTTAAACATTTTATTCTCCTCCCTCAAGTAGTCCTTAAAACCATTGAAACAAACCAAACTAAAATGACCTCTTACCATTTGCAACTCCCCGACAATGACGCCAAAATGTTGTGGAAATTATATGATTAGTATAATTCACACATTTAATTATCAATTCGGGATTCGTAATCAACAGAGTTACAAGACACCAGTAAGAAGGGTAATTTTTAATGTCACAAGTATAGAACTAATCTAGATTATGCATGCTGGAAATAAAGCAAACTATAAAACTGAAACACACTTTGGTTGTCTTTCACAAAGAGGCTATCTACTCCATTATGGCACAGGCAAGTATGAGATGGAGTCTTTTGACAAATCAACTCTGCTATCTGACCCAAAAAGCTAACTATGCAATCACACTCTTAGAAAGGAAATCACACATCAATCATCAAAGCATAGCATGGGTAGTTCAATAGTCAATATGTTGGTTCTGTTGTGGTTCACAATGAACTTCACTAGTTCTTGTCCAAATAGGTTTGACTATTGTTGCCAACATCTATGATCACTCAAGGAAATCAAATTCATGAGAACAGAAACAGGGCATATGCAAAAATAGAGTAAGTAAAGATCTTTAAGCAATAATTTAACCAAAATCCTAAACTGAATTATCTGCTATTTCCTGAAGCTGTTAGAGATGATGAATTAAGTTGAGAAATCAAATCTTCAACTATTCTAACAATTATACTACTGAAACCAAATGCTAACATTAACCTACACAAATGTTGACCTTTGTTGGGTGGTGGGATCTTGCCGCTCCAATAGGTCAGCGACTGGAGTCTACTGTAATTTGGTATTCGATCCACACATCACTCTTACACAAATCTTAAACATGGAATTGGATTAGTCTAACAACTCAATTCACATTCATTCCTTAATAATAAAAAACATGGACATAAATGAAATCCTTTCATTAATACTCAAACTGAATATATGTTCCACAATATGCAACGCTGCTCTCTATTTCTTCATATGTCTATATGTCCAAATGTCTCACCATCCTTGCCATAACTATTTAAATAGTCTTAGTCGTGAAACACAAGGAGGTGAAATCTCAAACAAATCTGTGATTGTCCAATTTACAGATTCGGTTACATATTTTAAGCTTCATCCTCATGACATGGAGTGCATGAGGATGAAGCAATAATCAAACTAGTCTAATATAGTCTTGCTAGAACTTGGATGATCTAATAAGCAGTCAACAAATATCTCAGGCATGATTTGGAGCTTAACTTTAGCGTACTTTGTTTCCTTTATTGGTACCGGATCATAACAGGTGAGACACGACAAATGGTACTGGATCTGAATAACATGCAATTGGTTGGTACCAGACTCGAACAGTCGTTGGTACCGGAATTAGACAGTCACGTTGGTACTTGACTATAATAGGAAAACTGTGTTATTTTTATTAATCCACTCCAAAGAGCCTTCCATAACTTTGTAACCGTAGTGAATTGTTTAAAATGACTCATTGGAGACCTAATTTGTCATTTTGGGAGAAAAACCCATGTTTTAGAATCTTCAGATTCGCTTCCATGTGCATGAAAATCGAGGTGCAAGTTGGCACTTTGAGATTTTTCTATTTCCTAAAATATTCCCCCTGAGCTTGAGGTCCACACGTGCGATATGGGTGAATTTTGACCCACGTTTCCACATTTCGACGACGTTCCCCATAAAACCCATGTCCACGATTTTCTTCTAGAAGACTTCAAAATTTGACTTTTACTCTAGTATCAAATGACTGGAAATGTCAACGATCAAGGCTACCTAGTCACCCAACCTGTTTATTCAAACCACACCATTAGAAGATCTCTTTTTAATAAATTAACACATTTTCACTAATAAGAACGTACAAAATATGCATAAGTATTGAACTACCTCATGGGCTCTTCTTAGGTTACACTTTTACACCAAGTACGGGAAAACCAGGTATGTAACGAGGCCAATTGATCAAATAAAATGATTAGAACATGCATTAAAACATGACAAAACGAAGTCCCAATAGGCCCTATCTTCTTCATCTTCATCTTATTATGCATTCCCCTCGGGAATCTCTCTTTCCTCAAATGTGCTAGAACTAACTCTCCCACTTCGAACTGAAGTTCTCTTCTATGTTGATCTGCTCTACGCTTGTATTCCTGGTTAGAATTCGTTAACTTCTCTTTGATCTTGCTGTGAAGTTCTTTCATCTCTTCTGCAAAATCCTCTACTCCGGCACTTATGAATTCATTTTGCTCGAAGTCCCTCAACTCAGATACTCCCCTCGGCTGCATTCCATACGTTATTTGGAATGGGCTCTGTCCTGTGCTTCTGTTAAGTGAATTATTATATTCAAATTCCGCTTGTGGCATAATCTGATCCCACTGACTGTGATGTTCAGCTACTAAACTCCTCAATAAATATCCCAGACTTCAGTTCACTACCTTGTTCTGTCCATCCGTTTGAGGGTGATATGCCGAGCTAAAAGATAAATTTGTTCACAGCTTCTTCCATAGTTTCCTCCAGAAATGACCAACAAATTTGGTATCCCTGTCTGAAACAATACTCCTGGGTAAGCCATGAACTCTAACAACTTCTTTGAAAAATAGATTTGCAATGTGAGTTGCATCACTGGTTTTATTACATGGAATGAAATGTGCCATTTTTTAAAATCTACCGACTACCACAAATATGGAGTCACAACCCCTCTGTGTCCTCGGTAATCCTAACACAAAATCCATGCTTACCGCATCCCACGACCTCTCTGGTACTGGCAATGGTTGATACAACCCCGTATTCTGTCAGTTCTCCTTTGCATGCTAACAAATTCTACATCTGTTCACAAATTTCTTGACATCTGTCCTCATCCCTAGCCTATAGTATGAGCCATTCATTTGTGCAAAAGTATTGTCATGGCCGAAATGTCCAGCAAATCCCCCACTATGTTTTTCCTTCAGAAGATTCTCTCTCATAGAAATCTTCGGAATACACAACTGATTTCCCTTGAATAACAGTCCATCCTGAACCAAGTATTCAACCCATTGGCTTCTGTTTCTGAGAACTGGATTCTCACATGCTTCACAGGCTTCTTTAAAATCTTCATCATCTCTGTACATCTCCTTGAGATTGTCAAAACCTAAAGTTTTTACACGAAACTCTTGCAGAATCAAAAATTTTCTCCTCAATGCATCAACAACCTTGTTAGCAGTTCAAGAAATGTGCTTTATAAAAAAGGTAAAGTTCTGCATATATTCAACCCATTTTTCATGTTTCTAGTTCAATTTTTCTTATCGAGTTATGAATTATAAAGCATGGTTGTCACTATGCAAGACAAACTCTTTCAGAATCAAGTAATGCCTCCATTTCTTTAATGCCTGTATGATTGCATAAAATTATTTATCATACGTGGAATATTTCACTTTAGCATCGTTCAACTTCTCATTGAAGTATGCAATCAGTCTATTGTCTTGATTCAATACTGCTCCAATCGCAAATCCACTTGCATCACATCTACCTTGGAACGATTTACTGAAATATGGCAGAACCAAAATTGGTTGTCCAATTATTTTCTCTTTCAGCAACTTGAAACTTTTCTTTTCTTCCTCTATCCAATGAAAATATTTATGTCTTTTCTTGACTACATCCATCATTGGTGCAGATATTCCACTAAAATTATTGATGAATTTATGGTAAAAAATGGCTAATCCATGGAAGCTTCGAACTTCATTGATGTTCTTTGGCGATGACCAATCCCTGATTTCTTTTACTTTCTCAGGATCCATCTTCAACTCATTCAAACAGATTATGAACCCCAAATAAATGAGCTCTTTCTTTATGAAAAATGACTTCTTCAAATTTATCAGCAACTTCTCTTGCTGCAACCTCCTCATCACTAGAGTTAAGTTTCTCAAATGTTCTTCCTCAGTTTTACTAAAGATCAGTATATCATCAAGATACACAATCACAAACTTTCCAATGAAATCCTTCAAGACTTTGTTCATCAACCTCATGAAAGTACTTGGTGCATTCGTCAAACCAAATGGCATGACAAGCCATTCATACAACCCTTCATTTGTTTTGAATGTTGTCTTCCATTCATCACCTTCCCTCATTCTAATCGGATGATATCCACTTTTCAAATCAATTTTTGAAAAAAACTTTTCTCCACTCAATAAATCCATCAAGTCATTCGTCCTCGGTAAAGGAAATCTATACCTGATGGTGATTTTGTTTATATCTCTTGAGTCTATACACATTCTCCATCCACCATCCTTTTTTGGACTTAGCACTTTTGGAACAACGCATGGACTCAAGCTTTCTCTAACCAATCCTTTGTCCATCAAATCCTGGACTTTCTTCTTAACTTCCTCATTCTCCTGCAGCATCAATCTGTATGATCCATTGTTTCATAAACTTTCTCCTGGTATAAGTTCAATGTGATGGCTTATACTCTTGATGGGTGACAATGAACAAGGTAAATCATCCACCATCAGCGAAATTCTCCAGCAGTTCCTGAATTTCCTCTGCTAGATCATCTATCTTGGTACTCGTCAAAATGACTCTAGGTTTCCTAACCACAACAAATTGCATTTCTTCTTCTTTCTTGACTTCCTCAAGAAGTTCCTTCCCAGTCATGAGAAGTATAGTTTTTCTTGCTTCTGCTCTCACCTCCTTGTCTTTAATTGGTAGCAACATATGCATCCTACCACTCTTCTCTAAGGTGTAAGTGTTCTTTCTCCCATCATGAACAACATTTTTGTCATATTGCCACGGTCTACTCAACAAAATATGACAGACATCCATGGGAATAATATCCCCCTATCTTAAATTCAACTAAACATTATTTAGTGACATTTACCTGGTGTTCCTTTTGCAACCACGAAACCTTGTATGGGCTCAGATGTGCAACTGTCTCCACTTCTAACTTCTCCACCATCTTTGTGCATACTAGGTTATCTGTTCTTCTACTATCCACAATTACCTTGCATACCCTATCCTCGGTCTTGCAAGTAGTTCTAAACAAACTATTTCTTTGGATTGGATTCTCTATCTCCTTCTCTGGATTTAAGAGAATTTTCCTCATCATTAAGGATCTTCCACCTTCTGCATATTCTGCCTCAACATTTCTCTTCTACACTTCTGAAATGTGAGCTTCACCTCCTCCATGTCTTTTTCTGTCAGTACATTCATAATATTTATGTCTGATCTTTCCACAGACAAAACATTTTATCTCACCACCTCTGCCTCTTCCTCTTCCTCTGTCTCGCAAAAAAGTATTTTTGTCAAAAAATTATCTCCCCTGTGAACTTCCTTGTCTTTCAGGGTGAGTATGAGGTTTCTTTTCTTCCTCCTTAGTCTTTTGTACTTTGTCTTGGGAAATTGCTTTGCCTCTGCTCTGACTTCTACTTCTACCTCTTTGAACTTGCTTTCGAGCCAATTTCTCTTCAGCCTTCAGAGAAATCTAATAAGCATCTTCCACATTTCTAATCGTCACCATTCTCATCTCGTCTTGAATGTCATATCTCAGACCATTCATGTATCTAGCGACCTATTCATCATCATTTTCATGATGACCTACTATAATGTTTAATCTGTAGAACTCCTTAGTGTACTCCTTCACTGTCATTCCTTTCTGTCTCAAATTTTGCATTCTTCGAAACAGATTAATCTGGTAGTCCCTGGGTATAAATTTGGATTTCATCTTTGCAACCATTCTATCTCATCTTTTGATTATTTTCTTGCCTTTGCAACACCTTTCAACCTGTAGTTCATCCCACCACAATTTTGCATGCCCTTTAAGTCTAGTGACAACATGTTTGACTTTCTTATCCTCTTCGATATCCTCATAATCGAAGTATTTGTCCAGAGCTCTAAACCAATCTAGCAGCTCCTCAATGTCTTAGTTTCCTTCATACATTGGGATGTCCATCTTTTCCCTGGCATCTATTCTTGCAAAAACTCTGAATAGACATTCTTCTGCAGCATCTTCAACTGCGACTTCTTTAGCTCCAGCCTCATTTTCACTTTCGGCTTCACTGACATCTCCAGCATCAACTGTTTTTCTCTGTGCTATCTCCATAGCATCTAATAGAGCGCAGAGTTATCTCATCTCCCTTTCCATAATTGGATCGACCATTGGTCTATATTGACATCTTCTGGGTAGCATTGTTTAAATCTGTTCCACGTAGAATTTGAATCACAACTTGCCTTCTGTCCTATCCTACTTACATAAAATAGTGGTTGTAATCTCTGATACCACCTAATGCAGCACCCCTACCTAACACAACACCCCTACCTCAGCAGGTCCTACATGAACTCCCAGTCTAGGATCATTCTTAATCTCCCCTTTGAGTCTGATTAACTCTTTGATTCCCCACGGGAATCTTCCACACACAAGTGTTTATCCATAGGTCCTTCCTAGAAGTTATGCCTGTGCGAATAAGCACCAAGAGCCAACTCTCATCCATGTGACTCACTGATGTGACCACACTTTTCACTCGAATGGTTTATCAAGTTACGCGGCTTCGCGATCACTGATGTGAGTCCATCTGAATCGTCAATCCCCAAAACCCTGAAAGGCTAGCCGGTCCTTTGACTCCTCCCTTGACTTTACTTAATGTGACCTCTTTTTAAAACCTGGGGCCCAAATATTTCGGCATTTCGGAATTTCTCTTATCGATGATTCAAAATGCAGCAACAACCTTCACCGGTGGCCAAAATCACGGTGATTCCTCATCACGATAAATGGCTATAAAATCCCCATGATATGACAGTCTTGATTCTATTGTGACATCTCAAATCAGGAGTTCACAACTCTTGACTCCGAGTCACAACATCTTCCACGCCCAACTTCCGAAACGACGAATTTAAGCACGAGACCAGCGATCCTAGTTGATCCGGATCCAATGACCACTATCCCTCCTGAGCTTACGAGTGTTTAAAGACACTCAACCTTAATCTTCCTGTTGGTCGGCAAGATCCAATGTGTTAGCGTCAGAAGTCACCCCTGGATTGCAGCAGGAGCAGAGCCCGACGCCCATCAGTTTATGTCACGATTTGGTTAATGGGTGATCAAATGGAGATTAACTCAAACGATGTGGTTCCAACTCCGAAACTAGGCTAGGCATGCATGGGAAAGTGAGGTTTTAGATAACTTCAGACAGTGAGTTGTAGTAAGGGTGAATAGGGGGAAGACTTGTATAAGAGGAAAGAAGAGGTCTGTCGTAAACATCAGGTTCCTAACAGACTGTAGAAGAAGGCATCTAAACGCAATATCTTCTTACATTCAAACACAGAAAACCAGAGAAAACAACAATGCCACAATAAATCCTTTATCACAACATAATTGCCATAATTCGTGCGAATCAGTCGATCATGAACTCTCTTAGCATAAGATGAAAACCAGATGGGGTGAGAAGATTGTCTGTCATTAAACAAGAAATCTTACATACCAATGCATAACCAGAGAACTAGAGTCTGCTAAAACTTTACAATCGGGAGCTACGCTCTACCATTGATACCTTCAAAAATGAAAAAAACTGAGTATATATACTTGGACAGATTTTCCCACCAGAGGCGCGCTCGCCCTTCAAGGCATAGCGTCTCTTCAATCAATCTTCGAGTGGAAGTCTTTCGTCAGACGTCTCCTTAACTTCGCATGGCCTTTGCAGGGGAGGAGCAGCTGAGCCAATAAATGCCGAGTTAGCGTGTGCAGACCTTCTCCGGCTAGTCGAGAACTCGGCATGGATTTTCTGGCAAAATGGGTACACAGGACCCTCTCGAGTAGTCCGCTTTCTAGACCCTCCATTCCTCGCATTTAATGAATGAGTAGAGGTTTCAACCACCCTTTCTCACCTTCATTTACTCCAAGCGAAAACCAGGATCGAGGTCGAATCAAATGGCACTTGGAGATCACGGTAATTCCTTCTGTGAACATACACGACGCCTTCGGCCCTTCCTGAGCAGCTCTTTTCTTTCGCAAGTGACCATGGGCTATGACCACGTGCTTATCCCCAAGGCGCCCTCGGCATTCGCAAATGGGAAGGATCTAGTCCTTGCTTCTTGAAATCGCGATGAGTGAAGGGGCGATAGAACTTAATCGCGCGTTGCATACCCCTCTTTTGATCAGACGGATCAGAACACTTTCGGCGATACCATGGGCCCATCATTAAAAGTGATTTTCATTTCGTGATTCACAAGTCAGAGACCCTTGGTTCCTCTTCTTCAACTCCCGCTTCCCGAGACGGCGATACGGGCAGGGCTCCCTTTCTGGCCAGCGTTCTCCATATGTAACCGTTGGCTAGGGCCCAAGTACTAGCGCCTCTCGCTACTCGTGACCTCGCGAGTTGGAGTATCAGACTTTGGCATTCTCCCTTCGTGAAGTCCCGAGACACGATGGTTAGTGACGGTTGACCTCCTCTGGACATTTTTCGTAACTCGAAATCTCATGCAACCAAAGGGATATGGTCTGACCTTCGAACTCACAAACCCCGAGCTCGAGAAATAACACTGCACTTGAACTGCTTGCGATCAACAACCCTCGTAACTTCGTGAGTGCCTCCCGAAGGATTCCAACCGTTGACTTCCTTAAAACTTTTAGCGCTATACTTGACATGACCCAGTTAATCTGTAATTACCCATCAATCGTTGTTTTGATCTATCGCTAAATCCTTTCCGCTGAAGAATGAAATGCCCGCTCACTTGATTTTAAGTCTGAAAATGACTTCTTCTGTGTGTTGCGCTTGGGCACTTCTCGTGCAACCTGCAGACCCTGATATCCCTATGCCGAAGACAAGTAATGTTGCTAACATTAGGCTCCATGGGGGATAGAGTCATCCCTGTGATGCTCTAAGGACTCATTTTGCAGTTCCAGTGCCTTGTTGTTGGGATATGGAGTCATTTACTAGGTCGAAAAACAAAAGTAAACAAAGAACCAAAAGGACAATATTTACAAACAAAGGAGCCACCGAAGGCTCAGACAAAACATTTCTTAAGAAAATACCCATTTACTGGGCTATTGAAAACCTCTTCACCTTCCAAATTCTACAACCTGTAAGTGTTATTTGAGAAAACTTCAGAGATTTTGAAGGGGCTGAACCATAGGGCTTCAAATTTGTCGTGTTTTCCCTTATCTTGCTTAGGAGTGTCCCATTTCAGCACCAGGTCTCCTATCTGGAACAGCTCCTTCTTGGCCTTCTTATCGAAAACCTACTTGATCCTTTGCTGATGATCCTGAATTCTGTCCCTTACCTACTCTCTGGCCTACTGGACTTCTACCAGTTGATGAATCCTTTTGATCATATCATTGGGATCTTCTTGATAATCCTGGAAGAATTTCGCTACGGGAATTGCCAACTGAGAAGGGAAAATAGCTTCTGCTCCGTAATTTAACTGGAAAGGGGAGATTCCTATAGATCTCTTTGTAGTCACCCGATCATCCCATAGAGCGAATTTCAGCTTTGAATGCCAAGCCTTTTTGTTGTCCTCCAATAATCTTTTGATGATCCTTATGAGACTTTTATTGGAGGATTCTGCTAAACCATTTCCCTGGGGATAGTACGGAGTGGAGTGAATCAGCTTGATTCTGAATTGCTCACAGAACTTAACTAGCAGTTCATCCTTGAATGAGGTTGCATTATCTGTAAGGATCTTCCTTGGGAAACCGAATCTTGTGATGAGGTCCTCCAGGAATCCAATGATTACCTTGTGGGAAGCACTCCTAGTGGGGATGGCTTCGATCCACTTAGTAAAGAAATCCGTGGTAGTCAAGATCCATCTGTGCTACCCACTGGAAGCAGGGTGTATTTCTCCAATAAAATCCAGGCCCCGTTGCTGGAAAGGTCCCGAAACAACTACAGGCTGTAAAGGCAGAGATTTGAGTTGTTGCTTTCCTGAAAATATTTTGCATGTGATACAGGCTCTAATTCCTCTATGGACATCAATGAACAAGGTGGGCCAGTAGTACCCAGCTCTGATAATTTTGTGGGCTGTGGTCTTCCAAGAATGGTGCCCCCCACATAGGCCGCTGTGAAATTCAACCATGATTTTGTCGGCCTCTTGTGGATCCATGCATTTTAAAAGTACTCCCAAGGGGTCTTTCCAGTATAAAATTTGATCGATAAGGTAGTACCTGACTGCCTTGAGCTTCAGAGCTCTTGCTTTGTTTCTTTGCAGGCCGTCTGGAGGCTGCAATTATTGCAGAAAATATATGACATCCTTATACCAAGGACATCGAGCCAACAAGGGTTCTCTTTGAGGGTCTATTTCAGACAGTTGACCCCGCTGAATTCCTGAGCTTCTGTTCATAAAAATTACCCCCAAAGCTTGGAAATTGGCTTCAGCCAGCAACTTGGCTAAGCCTTGACCTTTGATCAATTTGGTAGGCCTTATTTCCAGGTCAAATTCCAGGATCTTGGCTATCCATTTACTCCTCTTCCCATCAATGTCGGGCTGTACAAGGATGTCCTTCACAGAGGCTGAAGGAACGTATGAAATCACCTTTGAGTGAAGTACATAGACCCTGAAAGATTTGAGAGCTTTTACTAAGGCATAGGCCTGTTTCTCCATGATTGCATATCTGACCTCTGCATATCTTAATGCCTTGCCGAAGAAGGCAATGGGTTGCTCTCTCCCTTCCTCATTTCTCTGCAACAAGCCCGCTGCTACTGTATCAAAAGAGGTGAAAGAGAAAATTAGGAAATCTTTCGAATAGTCAGGACTAATCAGCACTGGTGCCTCAGTTAATGATTTTTTTATTTGGACAAAAGATTCCCTGGGTTCAGTGGTCCATTTCACTTCATTTCCCTTCTTGAGCATGGCTGTGATGTGTTTCACCAGCTCAGCAAAATTTGAGACAGATCTCCTCAGAAAATTAATCTTTCCCAGAAAGGCCTGAACTTCCTTCTTTGACTTGGGAAGTGACAGGGTCTGAATTTCCTCCATTCTGTTAGGATCAATCCTCACTCCTTCTACTGATACTATATGGCCTAACATCTTCCCCTCCTCCATAGAAAATAAATATTTCTTGGGATTTAGGGAAAGGCCGAACCTCCGACACTTCGAAAAAACCTTTCTCAGGTGACATCAGTGCTCTTTGTCAGACCTGGAGAAAATTGTTATGTCATACAGATAGATCACC